>JAODAL010006022.1:47500-137661 GCA_025379985.1 Phyllomedusa bahiana
GAGAATTCGCGGCGTCGCTAGAAGAAAGACGGTCGGCCGCAGAGGTCATGTTGTCGTATTTACTGTGTTGACATGCTGAAAACACTCACTCTCTTTGTATGATAGACCAGACAAACTCGCTAGAGCTCTCCTGCTGACATAATGTAAGCTGGCACAACTTTCTACAGCTCCATCGCAGCAGCTGTGCAGACTGGAAATAGTGATTGCTTAGTACGCAGTGTCGTGCCTCGCTCACTCTGCGCGTACATTCGGCTTCGCAAGAACAGAGCATGAATTTGTTGCGCGGAGTTCGCGCTGGCGACTGTCGCTCAGTACATCGTAGTTTCTCGTCGAAATATTAGCCACTCGCCTGACCGCTCTAGATTAAGTACATGTGATCTTGTTGACGAGTTATGATGGGTCGCGACTCGAATGTGGTCTTCGGACTCTTACTCCATGCGTGATGAGTTTCGACAACTGATGTAGTTGTGTCTAGCTGAAAATTGTCAGACTGAGTGCATTGTTGAATAGAAGAAGTAATCACTAGTGCGAGTAGTAATCACTGTGAGTGAAAAGAGGTGGGCCGCTCAGCATCAAGAGAGCCATCGTAGATATCTAGGATATTTGAAGTGTGTTGACCGACTTGTGTTGATTTTGTGGTTTCCATATCTAAGGGACAAAGTAAAGAGAGGATAAGTATATACTTTCGGGCATGCCATGTGTGTGTGTCTACTGGATAGTTGTTTGCTTCTATGGGGTATGAGGAGACTTGATGATGTGAAAGAGGTCGGTGATGGTTGCGTGCCAGGGCTGCTGTGTGTTTTTGCACATGTTCCAGTCTCTAGTCCTGGTTGTGAGATGTACTTATCTATTGTTCCAGTATTCATCACAGAATGCCTAACCTCCCTTTCCACAGTGTGGATGATCTTGTGACCAGTTAGTGCAGCTAGGCCTCCACTTGCGAGAGCGATCGCTGGCGCGTCCATATTAGTGGAGCTAGATCATGATTGAGTCGTGTGACAGAGTAGATTTTTATCTGACAGAGTTTGGTTTATCGCGCGAAGCAAATCAACAGGACTCAGAAGACACAGTAGTAGGATACAATGCTGTGTCTCATGACATACAGTGATCTACTCATGTACATGCTCGTGTCTAAATATGCTCCTAGCATGTAAACATACGTCATCTGACTAGTGAGGCGATTATATCAATCCACTAGATTTCAAACTCTCCATTCAAAATCCCCAAAGGTGATGGTAGAGAGCTGCGTCAGACTACTCACTGGCTGCTCGCGGGGCTCTGTAGTCGTAGACATTTTCATAGGACACACGCTCTTCTCGCTGCTTCTTAGAAGTAGAGTTGTGTATCGTACACGCGCTAAACGGTCTTCAGAGATGAGAAGGTGGACATGTGACATACGAATAGCACAGAGCATGATGCTGATATTTGGAGATTATTTGCAAAGCTGTCTGTGTTTTCACTGGTGCTCCCGAGTATGCTGTCTATTTTAGCTGGCGCTCTATAACTGCGTGTGTCGCTACCATCTATGTGAGCTGGTCGAAGGAGTCCTCCTCTGACTTTCAGCATCCTTTAAGATAGTGATCAGACAATCTACGCGAAATTTTACATGAGTATGGACGCCTCAGAGGGATCGGTTCGTGTTTACGGTGATGCAGGCTTATGTTCTCCTGACACTGCTCTGTCAGACGTAGAGTTAGAAGTGTTTGGCAAACATTTCACTCTGCGCAGCCAGCAGCTCCACGCAGTACACTGCAGTGCTTATCAATCAGAAAACAGCAAAACTGTGCTCGGTGCTAATGCTCCTGCGTGTGACATAGAAGGGAGAAAAGATCTGTGCGCTCTGGATGAGTTGTAATAAACGAACTGGATTTAACTGTAAAAAACCTCCAGCTTGTGAGAGGAGAAGAGAATCAATGCTCTGAGTTCATAGAAGACTGTCTAGACTGAGATGCCAGGGGGGGGAAAAAAGTATGGTATGTTACAAAAAGCTCTTACAAAATAGACTGACATAGGAAGAGGAACTACACAGTGGACATGTGGACTCAGACAGAGGGGGGGGAGCACACTGACACGGGCGAGCATTTGTAAAGTTGAAGGGGGAATGATGTCATCCCCTTTCAGTTAAGAAACACCCAGCTGGGTGGGGAAGCAACTACCCCTTGATGTCAGGACTTAGAAACTGAAGGAATATGCGCGCGATTCGGAAGAAACTCATGAGTGAAAGACTAAGAACGCTTAGATGTCGAAATCGCCCTCTGGCGCTCTCGCTACGCGTGAGATGAGTTAGTCGCAAGCTTTATGTTGTGAGGTACTTCTCGACTAAGGGGTGCTTTCACACAGAGGTCAGTTTTAGGCAATCAGTTTTAATCATGCGCTCCAATTATAACTTCTTTAATACATAGCAGCTTTCTTTCAGGTTGTCTTAATGTGTGTCAGAAAGGAGTGTGTTCAAAGTGTGTTTGAAGTCTTGTGGATTACAGACACACTAATTGATTCCTCACTTTCCAAACAGTTAATATAAGTAAAAAAAAGCTTGCTGTTAATAAAGGCAGTTTAATTGTAGCGCAGTTAAAACTGCACCAAAACTGCGCTGTATGAAAGCACCCTTAAGGTGTGGTGAATGTGAAACAAATTAAGTAATCAACAAAGAAAAGTGAGATAGAAACAGGATACATAAACTGAAAAGGACGAAAATACGCTAAATCTTAGACTAATAAAGAGAGTGGAAATATCCAAAAGACAATACTAAAGTAGTATAAAACCATATAAAATATACTTCTACAAATACGATTTCAAGCTAAAGCTTTAGGCGCAAGGTAGTCAAGCAAATGAATTAAAAAGTCTCCCTCTGAAGCAATCTATTTTTCCACACACCGCCATCCGTAGCATGTACCTCTTCCAGTAAACACCATTTCCAATTACAGATCTGATGACCAGACTCAAAGAAATGTCCAGGGACAGAATTCTTGCTAAACTTTCTCTGGGGTATTCTCCCCTCCCAAAGCACCACCGTCCTGCCTCTGCTGATGCAACCGAATAGCCAATTTGTGTTCAGTAATTTAAATCTTCACACTCTTTGTAGTTTTTTCTTGATTAGAAGAGTAGTAAGAAAGATCAGCATGCTAATTGTGTTATTAAGACTAAATATTGTCTAACTATAGGCTAAAGCACAATGGCTCAGCAGGTAGATGACACAAAGGCAAACCAGGATCCCTGTACTTTACCAGAGGTTTGCCAGAAACAGTAACCCATTGAGTTAATAGGCAAGGCATCTGACACTTGGCACATTACATATCATGAGATTACAAGGGACATGGCAAAATATATACACTTAAAAACGGAAAAGTCATCTCATAAAATAGCCAGCCTATCTATCAAACTGTCTACTACAACCAATTGCCCTAAAACACTTACTACATGTGCCAAAGTGTAGGTTGTTAACTATTTAGTTGATGTACATTGATATTTGTGTTTCATTTATATGCAGTACTGCAATTATAAATACAAGTTATATTATCCAGAAAAGGGTAGAGTAAAATGCAATGTTATTGGATTTCAGAGCATGCAAACAACAAAATCTGTTGGAAATATCCACATTTGATATTTTTCTGCAATATCTAAAGCTACATTAAATGTGTTAGAAAACTGACACATAAATACTGTTAACACATATCTTAAAAGTATGTTGCCTTTTATGTTTCGAGTTTCATGCTGTTTATAATCATGTGGGAACTCACTTGCTGTTGTCCGTGTTATCTGTTTAAATTCCTGCTGATCTTCAAATTCTTCTTTAGACATTTTTTCTGTGTAAAACTGGCGCAGAACACCTAACAATTACAAAGGTTCATTGTGTTTAGATGGAACAGAGCAAGTGTGTCTAAATCATGTCTGGCTATGAATGCTATTTACCTAAAGGGCAGTCTCTAAGGGTGGGTTCACACAACAAAGGACAAAAACAGGTTTTGGGACTGTTTATGGACTGTTTGGCCTTGTCCCCACAGCACGGGTTTTCACTCGGTTTTTCAGATGGTTTTCGGTTTTGAAAACCGCCTTCAAACCGGGTGAAAACTTTTACATGGACCTTAGGCTATGTCCACACCGTATAAGAAAACGATCGTATCCTTGGCACTTTTCGTTTTTTAAAAGCGCCGCAGATACGATCGTTAGTGCAGCACCATAGACAGCAATAGAGAAGACGAGCTGCAGTCTCCACAGCTCGATTTTTCTCTGCCCGTCTTTCAGCAGCGGTGTATTATACAACATGTTGTATAATACGCCGCCGCTTCTCGTTTTCTTGCCGTCTTCCCATACAATACAATTGTATGAGGGATGTCAGGAAAATCAGAAGCGACTGCGGCTTTTGTCACAAAGCGTTACAAAAGCCGCGGTCCTGCATCAGACAAAAAAAACGACCACTTTTGGGACGTTTTTTGGCTGATGCAGTGTAGACATAGCCTTCATGGAAAATGGTTTTCTGCCTGGCGGTTTTTCAGACTGGCGGCGGCCCTAAAAACATAGAACATGTTCATTCTTCCATCTGGTTTTTGGGCGTCAGAAGAACATGTCTATGTGAACAACCTTAAAACAGTTCAAATAAACCAGATAAACCGGCCGGTATTTGTCCTGTGCCATGTAAACGGCCCCTTTTCTGTCACAAAAACCGGTCTGTTTTTTGGCTGTTTTTGAACTGTTTTTGTCACTGTTTTTGTCCCTGTTTTCCCAGAAGTCTTTGGACTGTTATTCATGCTGAAAAGTGTACTAAGCGCAAAAGTATTCCTGATTGGTGCAAGAACCATGTGATTTTTTTATCTCCACAATTTAATGATGCAAAAAAGGACGACTTTTTCACTTTCACTTTAAGCAAATGTGCATGTTATCAGCATAAAATTTGGTTCGTTTAGGCTAAAAAGAGGATTAATAGACTCTCGTTCACACTGAAAAGCTTTGCAGGACCTTCATGTGTAAAAAAAAGTGCAAAAGGACCTCCAAAAACACACTCTCTATAGGTGAGATGATTCCTCACTTTTTTTTTTGTTGCAAAAACCGCGTTAAAAACCGCGTCAAAAACCGCTCACTCAGTTTTGAGTGGTTTACATTGAATTCCAATGTTAATCTTATGTCTAGAAACCGGTCGGAAGAATGAACATGTTCTATGTTTAACGAACCGCCGATGGTGAGAAAAATCGCCCGGTGGAAAAACAGTGCAGTGGGGACTGCTGGACGGTTTTTACATTGAAATCTATGTGAGAGAGTTGCTTGCAGGTTTTCAGACGGTAACTGCAAACCGTCTGAAAAACTGTCCAAAAACCCTTGTCGTGGTGACATGCCTTAAGGGTCTTATTCACTCATTACCTTTCTGGATTATCCACACATGAATTTCTGCTACTGGAGGCTCTTCTGTCACCACTGCTATTTTCCTGACCGTTTCTCCTTCCTCTAGCAATACAGACTCAAAGACAGGGATGGTCTCCTCACATAGATAATCTTTATCACCTGATTGTGGATCTGGGACTTCTTCTGTAAAAATTTACAGGGAAAAAAACTTAGAGTTATCACATATTTACACAACTAAGCATGCTATTCATTATACATTTTTTATTAGAACATCTGGCTTTACAGTGGTTTCTGCAAAATATTAGGAGACCGCTTTATCAGCAAAACCCTAACATTGCAACTAAACTATTTTTTCCTGCAGAGGACCACATATAAAACTTAATTACAGTAGTCAGTGAAAGTTAAAGATATCTGTCAACCATGTCCGCAATTTACATGCTGTTTTATGATAGTATGGTATCAATATTCAATTGGCAGACTATATGATTTAATAAACATGCTATAGGTATAGGTCATCTGAGATCAACTGCTCTTATAGTCACAGCAACACTACCTTACTTATTGATGACTCCTGTTTTCAGCTACACAGCTATATTTAATTTCTAACAATATAATATAAATATTTGAGAAAGTGTGGGAGGTAGGACAGAGAATGGTAAATGAATAGCACTTCACTGACCTTAAAGGAGTTGTCTCCCTATAGAGTTTCATAGGCTGCATGAATGAAATACTCTGTCACTTCCTGGTTCAGACTGACTCATTTGCATAAGCTCCATGGTTACTCCAGCTCTGTGTTTACAGTTGCTAATTAGATCAGATTAGCTCAGAAGCTTCTGAAACTACTAACAGGACCTTTATCTGATCCCTCAAACAAAAGCCCTAATTAATGCTGTTTACTTGAGATAAATCAAGCTTTTTACTGCCCAGCAGCACAGACACTGCTGAGACCTGTGTGATGACCTCACTCACTGCTATCACATAGAACAAACAGCAGGGGGGGAGAATTGTTTACAGGTCAGTTACTGAGGGAACTGAACCAGCCAGGGAGGTCATACATTCACTTGTATCTCCTTAAGGAAAACAGATGAACAAAGCAATATATTTGGAAAATGTCTTTATTTTGTGTTCTCTACAATTTGAAAGCTATTCTTTGTAGCGAGACAACCCCTTTAAGTCCAAAATATCTCCCAAAACATGTCTCAGGATCCTGAATGATCATCACCATTATAGGATACTAGAGTGACACTATGGATATTTTTCCCAAAAAATGTCAAATAGGAAACACTAAGGGCGACATGTGTGATGTTTGGTGCCCAGGCGCCATTTTTTTGCATGCATTGATAGCGTAGAATGTGCCTGAATCTATAAACCTGGTCTAATGCAGGTCATAGATTTAGCACTTTCTAGCAACATAGTGACAATTCTGGCTCAGGTAAAACACTTTTAAAGTGGTCTACCTGTTCCAGCAGTAATGGGCCAGGATTTGCCGATAAAAAGTCTTAAATGTGTAGATTCGTACGGTTGTAGTGCGACACGCCTCCAGAACGCCACCCGCAGGTGCTTTTTAATGCGCCTAATATTGGAATGCACCTGATTAAAAATATAGCGGACAGGGCAGTTTTTGGGCTGAAAAGACGCCAGACTTCTGGCACAGCCCCGTACATACATGTTGCAGTAAATAACAAAAGAGAATACATCTTTTTATTACCATCATAGGCGCAGATTCTAAATTTTACCTAACCTGATGTTACCTAAACTTCACAAATTAACATATCTCCTAAAAGAACATACTATTGTCTCACCAGCCTTACTCAAAATGTGTGTGTGATCCTACAGCCTTCAATACTGGCCCCTATATGTGTTGCAGAGGTTGATAGGTATGACTGTAACATCTGATATCAAACTGGCCAGTCTGATCCTAGAGTTCTTATATACAGTAACCCAGTCCACAAAACATTCAGTAAAGGGTTATCAACTAGTGTTGATCGAACTGTTCTAGAAAAATTAAGTTCTAGTAGAACTTCTCGAATTTTTAGAACTCTAACTGAACTGAACATTTTGCTGTTCGAGTAAAGTTCTAGTTCGCCACGCCATTTTCAGTTTCTTTTTCAGTGTCTTTCTTTGGCGACAATCCAATCACCTTTCTTCACTTATGGTGGCCATCCGATCAGTGCAGAGAACAGAGAAGTGTCAAAAACGTCATCGCTGAGGTGTAGGGCTCTCACTGACTGCTAAAATCACATGATCATGTTATATATATTTCACTGTATTGCCTTGTGAACACCATTTTTAGCTCACTCTCTGTACTTTACAGACTGCTCTTAGTTAGATAGCATTTTGCTCTCCATAGACATCAATAGTTAGTGAGTTTGGTAATGCTGGCTGTATCTTTCCTACATCCAGAAGCTGTTATATGGCAACATTTGCAGGTTCACATAATGCCTAACTCTCATATACATGGATATTTATTATACAGAGTGCTTGGATTTGCTAAATCATAGTGTCCAAAAGTTCAGTTTCTGCAGTTTTGGGGGTTCAGCAATTGTATAACACACCGTCTCCAAATCTCCTATATATCAAAGGGGCTTTTGGGCCCCCTCAGGATACAGGGCCCTGTAGCAGCTGCTACTGCTGCACCTCCTATAGCTATGCCCCTGCTTGCAAGCTGTCCTCATCTTTTCAGTTAGCCATTGAAGGAATGAAGTATTTTAGCCTCTCAATTTTTTTTCTGTCACTAGTGCCAAATTTTCTTCACTAAGTTGTTCCACGTATCAAGTTTACTGTTATGGATGGTAATTACAGCTTCTCCTCACCTGTATAGGTATAAAAATTAACCAGAACATATTCTCCCGTTGACGTTAATGGGATTTGAAGTTCCAGTTCAAGTTCAAATAGAACTTTGAACCAAACTCAAAAAAGTTCGAGCTTCTAACCGAACTAGAACTTTTTACTGTTCGCTCAACACTATTATCTACTACTTTCTATGCTAGCAAAGAGTGCAGTTTGACGCAATGACCTTGTCTTTTGTGCTAGAACACTTTTTTTAGATGCCTATGAGACACAGTGTCAAAAACCCTTTTGCAAAATCTAAAAACCGAATGTCGATCATCCTCATAGATGTCAAATCCAAGCCATCGTCTACACAGCTCGGATTTTCTGACGGTCGGATTTCAAATCCAACTATTACATTTTTAGAAGGATGGCTGAATCAGCAAACTGTGGACAAAATAAGTCCCGCTAAGCGTTCAAAAGACAATAAAATACTGGTCGGATTTTTTAATAAGAATCCAACAGGTATTTTGCCGTGCCGTGTGGCCGTAGCCTTAGGCCTCCACTCACTCTCTTTATAAAGACAAATCAGTTTGGTTTGACAATGTCTGTCCTTAGTTAGACCATGCTGACTAACACATAACACTACACAGTCGAGTCACGGGTATCTTTTACTTTATTTTGTTTAGAGGTAATGATCTTTTTTTTTTTTTTTTTTTTATTGCATGCCCTAATTGCAATCATGCTAAAAACTGAGTTGTGAATATGAACTCAAAGTTTTGCAGAATATATATCCTCCCAAATAATTTTCTCACAATACGGATTAAGCTCACTGGTCTAATAATTCTTGGAAAGACCAAGAGCCATTTATGACAAGAGGCACCACATTTACCTATTACCTGTCCCTTAACATTATACCAATTACTAAAAACATATTATGAACTGGGGCACAGAAATAACTAAGCCAAATTCCTCTTGTATATAAACCATGTGCTACCTTCAATATTGGCAGCACATAGCTCATGAGGGAAGTCCCAATCCATAAGCCGGCTTAGTGGGTATGCAAGGTGTATGATAGGCTGTCTGCACACATATTCCTTGTTGCTGTCATGAAAAAAAGGGTGATTTATCAGAATTGCAAAAAGTGATGATTATTGGCTGTCTGGCCAGTATTGCAGTATCTTTGAAACTACGGTTTGTAAACTGTTTGCATGTTACTATGGTGAAAGCATATCATGAATGGATACAGTAAATTATACCACTGCAAATAAGCAACATGGAAACTGTGGACCATGTGGCATTGATGTGAAAGGTCAATGTCAGCTATGAAGGTGTGCAAGGGCAGACCAACACAGTACAGTGGAGCAGCTTACCATTAAAATGAACCAGGAGATAACGGACAAGTATCTAAAACAACAGTTTAGCAAACCCTACTGTGTATGGGGCTGAGCAGCCGAATGTCCCCGCCTCCTAGGCCAGCAGGAATGCAGGAGGATCGAGGAAAGGTGAGTAGGGTAAGCTGCAATTTGAGCAGCGAGTACGCCTGCGACCCGACATACAGAACTCACAGCCAGAGCAACATGTGGATCGTGGGTGCACCCGTAACACCCATCCCTTAACACTATGTCAGTTACTAAAAAAGGCACACATCCTCGCTAGGGTGTGCGCATGCCAGCTTGCCAAGATTTAAAGACACAGTATACAATTACCTGCCCAATAACCATTCACCACCTGGGACTTAAGTAACTTCCCATCTGTGCTCTGGCTCAGTTTGTTGATGTTCTCACATTGCTCTTGATCTCTGATTGCTGTCTGGTTACCCACGTTTATTACCATCGTGATTCCTGCATTACACCAGTCTGTACCTGTACTGCTGTTACCTGCTGCTACCCCTGTCTACTATCTGCCTGGAACTCTGCTACTATCTACAGTTGCATCTGCCTGTGACCCACCACATCTGCCTGTTTCCATTGTCCTACGTCTGGCACTTAACCTGTTACCACAATTAGCCATGCCACGGGTAGAGACCTGGGGGTTCCCTGCAGCTATTTTCATCTGGCATTGCGGCGGGCTCCAGTGGAGTCTAAGGGACCCTTAGTCTCCACTCCCTTTCATAGTGTGCATCTACACCATTGCTTGCGGTGACCCAGAGGATCCACATAGACCCGGCTTCCACCAGTTACACTGTATATATATTTTATTAAGTAAACATCCACAGAGCAGAGAATAAAAGTAAGTGAAGGTAAGTGAACCCCTCTGTTACTAACTTCTCTAAAAGCTAAATTGGAAATAGGTTTCAATTTAGGGTATGGAATTAGAAGTATAGCTTTTATAATAAAAAGAGGCACATAGAGCCAGGTTACTGACTACTCTGTTCTTCTCAAGTAAAATTGGTTAATGTGAATCATACTTCAATGAAAACAGTTGTTAAAATACATAAGGAGATGTGTAATTGAAACACATGAAGGTTTCTTTACATGCCATAAAGAGGAGGATGAAAAATACATGAGTATTGTTTCTACATTTTTTGTTTTGCAGGTGTTCTGGCACATACATCATCCATTTTATGGCTCATTTTTTTAGAGTATTTTCTAATTTGAGAATACACATCAAGTGACATGGCAGTTTTATTTTACATGTTTGTTTCTACATATGTATCAAATCAGCAGCTGAAAAATCAGAACAATGCTGTGTATTTCCTATCAAAATCAATGAGATGTGTTCTTTTTGACGTATTACACATGTATATTGGGCGCAGAATATACGTATATAAACTTAATCTAAGTTTGAAAAAGGCTGCTATGGTTAGACAAGTTGTCTATACATGGAGAAAAATTAGAATATTGTACTTGTCTAGGATTTGATTCCTTTGGACACTCCAAAAAGCTTTGAAATTTTAAACAGAGGTGAAAAAAAAACAGGGGTTCCGAAAAATCACTGACAAGAAAAGGGGGTTTTTAAACTTTTGCTTTCAGGCTTGTATTACCATTTACTACAACTTTAAATTGGACAAACATTTTTATGAAAATTATTTTACCTATTCATCACCCTCTACTCCCAAATCCTTCTCTGTGCCTCCCCCCAGCATTCTCGCCCCCCTTCAAACCCCCCAGCCCCCCCTCTTATCCACCTTTCCCCTCGCTCTCCTTGCTTCCCCTTGCCGTCCTTCATGGCTTCCCCGGGGGTAATTTGGTTCAAAAGGGGGGGGGAACAATTTTCCCCTTCTCCCCTTCTTCCCCTATCCCCCCCCCCCTCCCTCCTTCACTCGTCTTCCTTTCACTTCCCCTCCCTTCCCCCCTCTCCCGGGGCAGTGAATTGCCCCTCAAACCCAGCTAGGGGGTTGAGGAAGCGCTGTGAGCCCCCCCGAGGTCCGGGGTGGGTCCTTAGGGAAAACATTTTGGGTTTCATTTTTAAGGTTTGAGTGGCTTTTTAATTACTGAGTTAAACCGGACTGGGACTAAAAAACCCTGGAATGAAACGAACCAGCACCTATAATATCTCCCCCTTAGAGGGAAAAAAAAAATTTTGTGCGATGAAAACCAAATTTCGCTTACCCCCCACCCCCCATCATATCCATTCTTTGTTTTAACAAACAGAATGGGGGAAAATCAAAAACCCAATTCACTGTACCTTAGGAAAAACATATGTTACATACTGTACCCAAAATTTTTTTATTGCATACCATACACGGGGAAATGAATCACTCACTGCCCCCCAAAATTAAATTAATTCACAGGGTGCACAAAAATTACTTAAAAACTGCAATTAAAAAATTTTTAAGTAATTCTTATTTTTTGGTACCCAATTATTTTGTTCCCAACTAAACCCCTAGAAATAATTACATTATCATTACCCGAGATTACATTACCCCATATCCCAGAGATACAACCTAACCCCAGAGATTAATTACACCCCATAATGAGAGAATCAAATTTTTTAACCCCCAATTATTCCATGTACCCGGATTATTAAAACCCCTGTCCCCCAGAGTTATACATTACCCACTGTACCCCAGAGATTGTTTACACAGGGTCCCCCAGATTTACTATTATTCACCTACCCAGATATTACGATTATTCACGTCCCCCAGAGATTACATTCACACTGACAAAAAGAGTTTTTTACACCTTACACCAAAGATTATTACATTAAAAATTACCAGAGACTCATTAGACAAGGTACCCTAAAATTGGTGGTGTATATACTATATTAAAACACAGACACACTACACATTTGGGCCGTTCACCGAAAATGGAAAAATTCCCGGTCCGTTTATCCAACCGGTATTTTCTTTTTGGGGCCCCGTCCCACGTCCGCGGGGATGGGTTTTCCCACGTGGCAGAGAAAAGCCCTCCCCTTCCCATTCACATTTCTTCCCAAAAACTGGGGAAAATGTGCATGCACAATGTTTTTCAGGCGCCGCGGGGGAAAAAACCGTGCAGCAGTCCCATGCAGGGTTTTCCATAACCCCGTTGTGCTTGTTGTGGGGGTTTTTCAGACGGCTCAAAACCGCAAACCCCCTGAAAAACCGGCCGAAAACCCCTGCAGTGGGACTCCCCTTAGGTGAGTTCAATGTGGATTTTCGCACGAAGGTTGTTTGTTTTTGGAATTTGTTGCCTGCAAAAGCAGAATTCCGAGAGCAAAGGCCCCGACTGTCTATCCTTGTGCGTTAGTGTGTAAAAACACCTACTGAATTCTGTGTAGGGCTGAAGTCATGCCAAAAATCTCAAAATAAAAACTGTTCATTTAAAAAAGACACTGATTTTAATAGGGAAAATTGTAAATCAGTTTCCCGCAGGATTTACACCCGGGTTTGAGCAGATCCGGCATGAATCCGCCCCAGAATCAAAAATTATATCTTCTTTGTGAACGTACCCCTTTAAAGGATGTTTTAAAAAGCGTTTGTGGGTGTACTGTGCCCTTTCTAATGCCGGGTGTTTTAGAAATATGCGCTGGTCAGTTCAAACTTCTAAAATACTGCGGGGGGGCCCATTTTACTTTTTTCCCCGGGGATAAATTCGGGGAAAAAGTGACTGGTAGAACTGGCTGTACAGTATATACATTTCAGATATACAGTAGTACTCTACTCCCATGCAAACAAAGCCCGGCCCCTTTTCCCCTCTTACCTCTCTCCTGTAGTCTGGTGCATTGGCATTCGGCAAGAGCTTTTTTCTTTATGATGAGGGCTGAGATAGGGAAATGGTAACGAAGGGGGAAAGATACAGCCCAGATACAGAGTGTGCTGGACTGTGGCGCATTTGATTAGTGAAACAGCCCCTGGATCCGGTCTAAAAATCAGGCTGCTCTCATTGACTGCTGAGGGTGCTACCTACCTGTGCCCCAAAATACACGAAATTAGCAAGCAAAGGATTAATTTTCCCTCTGTGCTTGCTCTCCACCTACTGTATTTTATGCTTTTATATGGTTTATTTGGATTATTTTTTTTTTGAAGGCTAAAAAATGGGGGGATGCCCCCCAGAAAAAACTCCCCTCCTACCCCTAAAAACACTATGGGTTCCCATTGCCAGCAAAATTATTTTAATTACTAACCCCTGACCCACAAGGCTTCCATCCTCTCCCCCCCATAATTCTGGGCCCTTTAAATTCCCGTACCCCCCCCTCCGCAATCTCCGCTCCTCACAGACCTTCTTTCGTCTCCCCCTTTTCAGCTCTCACCTAACCCTCTCCAAACTTTTCCCCCCTGCTTCCCCCATTCTCTGGAAACCTGCCCAAACATGACTCTCCCCCACCTTCACTGGGTTCAAAAGCAACCGAAAAACCCATTTTTTCAGGTTGCCTATAACAATACAATAACAAGCTGCCCCCCGTACTACCCCAAAAAAACATGTCTGCCCCCCCCTTCTGTTGTTTCCTCCTCCTTGTAGATTGAAAAAGCCCTCCCGGCGAGGGCCCTCTCTCCCTCTTTTTTGGGGCAATTGAAAGTCATTCATCGTTTTCATTGATATATTTGCATATTTTATGTATGTAACCCCCCCGATTTTACGGGCACCGAAATCATGGCCTTAAAAATAAATAATAAATAAATACAAAACTTTTCCCTGAAAACTTTTTTACTTTAGCTTAAAATTATGCAGATTTTTTCATATTATTTTGCTTTTGTTTCTGTTTTGCTTGGTGGGGGAAAATTTTTCTTTTTCTTTTTTAGTAACTAAAAAATTAAAACCCTTTTTCTCTTATTCTTTAAAATCCAGTTGTTATTGGGTTGATTTCCTTGAAAAAGGGTCACGGGTTTTTTTATTTGGGAAACCCAACCATGAAGAAGTTTTTCCCAAAAGAAAAGGGAAAACGCATCATCCACCCCATAAATTACGGTCTTTTGGGCCCAAAAATTGGAAAAACCTGCATCATGTGAACCCCTTGAAAGTTGCAAAAAATTTAAAAAATTTTTTAAAATTATTTTTTATTAAATATTATTTTTTTATTTTTGCGCACCCTTGGATCCAGAGCGTTTGTGCATTTGGGTTTCTACTTAACATGGGTCAAACAAGTAAAAAAGGGTGAAAAATTTAATAACTAACAACTGGTAAGAAGGGGGAAGGGTCCCTCCCCCATGGGGGCTTACATTTCAAAAAGGGGAAGATGAAAAGAGACAGAAAGGGGGGGGCGACATGTTTTTGGAGGGTTTTGTATGACAAAAGGGTTATTTTTTGGGTTAAAAAGGCAATCCGGGAAGAATGGGGTTTTTTGGGGTTGTTTTGAGGCGGGGTGAAAAGGGGGGGAAGACCTGGGGTTTTGGAGAAAGTGAGTTCCAGATAGGGGGGAAAAGCACGGGGAAAAGTCTTGGAGAGGGTTTTGTGAGGATTTTGGAAGGGGGGAGAGAAAGGGGAAAGTTCCTTGAGGAGCGGAGATTGCGGGAGGGGGGGAAATCTGGAGATTAAGGCAGATATCTATGGAGGGGAGGGGTTTTTGGAAGCCTTGCCCGGTCAAGGTTACTAATTTTGAATTGGTTTCCCACGGGCAAGGGAAAATCAGGGAAAGGGGTTGGCAGGGGGAGAAGGGGAGGAGTCTTGAGGGGAAAAGGGGGAATCAGGGCGGGAAGCAAAAGTTTAAGGGTGGATTGGAGGGAGCGAGGGGCCCAGCTTTGGGGGGCCCAAAAGAGAAGGATGTTGCAATAGTCTAGGGGGTTTAGATACAGGGGAAGGACCACAAATTTTTTTGCTTTTGAATTAAGGGAAAGATTGGGAAAAACGGGAATATTTTTTAGGTGGAGGCCAGGGAAAGTAGGGGTTTTGGAAAGTGCGGGTTTTTAAGGCCCAATTTTTTGCAAGGGTTTTTTCCCCAAAAGGGAGCGGACTTGTTGGGGTTGGGGAAGGGGGTGTAGCCATTGACTGTGAAAAGAGGGTATCAGGTGGGGGGATGGATTTGGGGGGGGTGGAAAATGTTTAAATTTAATTTTCTCCACTTTAGCTTTGGACACGTGAGGAGAAGAAGGGGGATAAAAAGGGTGAAAGACATTTTAGGGTTCCCGGGAGGGGGGGAAAGGAATATCGGGGCCCCGGGGAAATTTGAGTTGGGGTTTTCCGCAAACGATGGTAATTTAAAGGCCCTGGGGATGTATTATTTTTACCCAAAAACCAAAGTGGGAGATAAGGGAAAAAATAAGGGGGCCCCGGGCCCGACACCAAAAAGCGGGGAAGGGAGGGGGTGGGGCGTGATGAAGGGGATCTGAATTTTCCCCAAACAGTGAGGAAGGGAGGATTTCCCCCAAAAAGGGGGGAATTTCCCTGAAGCCGAAAGGGGGGAGAGGATTTGTAAAGAAGGGGTGTTTTGGGGCAACCCGTGGGTCGGAAAAGTGGGCGACCCCAGGACAGGGCTAGGGGGAGAAGCCAGAGTTTGTGGGGGAGGGGGGTTTTGGGGCGCCAAAGGGCGTTGGTGGGCTTTGGTTAGGGGGGGTTTTAGAGTGGGGGGTCGAAAGCCCTTGCGTGGGGGAAGGAAAAGAATTTTGGGGAAAGATGAGGGGGGAATTTTTAAGATAAACATAGGGCGAGGAGTTTTTTTTGGGAAAGGAAAATTAGTGAGATCGGGCGATTTGTTGGGAAAAACAAGAGGGGTCAAGGGGTGGGTTTTTTAAGGGTGGGGTGATGGCCGCCCGGGTTTAAAAAGGAAGGGAAAAAAAAACCAGAGGGAAAGATAGGTTAAGAGTTGGGGGAGGGGTGGGGTGATACAAACACTAAGGCAGGGATGGGTTTGGGGTGGCCTTGGGGCAAGATTCAGGAAATTAGGTTGGAAATTTTTTTTCAGTAGAGTGGAAGCTTTCATGAGTGACAGAAAGAAGGAATTAGGGGGGGAAAATTTGATGAGCAGGGGAAAAGGGGGGGGATGTGGGGGCAAAATGCAGGAAAAAGGAATTTTTTGGAAGGGGGACCCGCAGGGTGAAAAAATTTGTCTGAGAATTGATCCCTTTTTAGGGAAAAAAGTTTCGAAGTCATCTGCTGGGAAAGGGGAGATGGGGGAGAGGGGCCCGGGGGACGGGGGAGAAACCCTTGAAGGGGTTTTGAACAGTTGCTGGGGGTTGGGGAAAACAGGGGGGATATGAGGGTGGGAAATTTTCCCCCGTTTTGGGTTTCCCAGGCAAAATTTAAAAATTTTGCAGTGTTGTTTGGGTTTAAAAGGGGAAGTCAGCAGTGGGAGGGGTTTTCCCTTTCCCGTGGGTTCAGGAACCCCTGGAGCCGCCTTTAGTTTTAGGTTTCTTCGGGGGGGAATAATAGATTTTTGGGGGGAGAGGGGGGAGGGGGGGTGGAATTTTGGGGGAGAAGGTGAGCAGGTTGTTGGGCAAGGGGTGGGTAAAGGGAAAATTAAAAGGGGTTTTGATAAGGGCAGAGGGGGGTGAAAATTTTGGGGCCAAGGGGTGTGCCCCTTTTTGGTGGGTTCCCCGAGGTCCCCTGGGTAGGGCCCAAAAGGAAAAGGAGGGGTGCAGGGGTTTGTTAGTAGTGGGGCGGGGGGGTGTTTTTGGGGGGTTTAAATCTCCCATGATAATTTGTGGGGAAGCCTTGGGAAAAAAAGTGAAGGAGCCAGGAAGTGAAGTGGAAGGAAGGTGGGGGCAGGGGGATGGGGGACGAAAAAACAGACCCCTTTAGGTTGGAGGGGGGGTGAAGGGAAAGGGTTTGCCCTTTAAAAGGGGGGGGAAAGGGGGGAAAGGGGAAAGGTTTTTGGGGGGAAAAGGGGGACCCAAAAAAAGCAGGAAACGGAAAAATAAGGGCCCACCCCCCGCCGCCAAGGGTTTTCTTCCAACGGGGGGGGGGTAAACTGAAATCCCCCTAAGAGGGTTTCGCAGGGGAAACTGTTTCAGGGGGGGTGGGCCCCGGTTTTTTGTTAAGTACCCCAAAGGGGGATAGGTTGCGGGGGAAAGAAAAGGGATGGTGAAGGGAAGTTTGGGTTTCCCCCAGAAAATGCATTCCCAAAATTCCCAACCCTGGGGATAGGAAACGGGGGTTTAGGGGGAAAGGGGCTTTATGTTTTTGGGGTCCCTGAGAGTTTGTGCTTTTTGGCCTTTAAAGGGCAGGGGAAATAAAAGTGGGGATGCCTGAGGGGGCCCGGGGGTTTGGGGGATAAAGTCCCCAGCAGCGAGGGAAAAGCCCCCGGGAGTGTAGAAGGTTTGTGTGGGAAAAGGGAAAAAGGGGTTTTTTTAGGTTTTTGGGGAGAGAGGTTTTAATTTCTGTGAAAGAGGTGGTGAGTAGTGGTCAGGTGTGAGGGTAGGATAGACGGGGAGATATGGAAGTCGTTGCCCAGTGTGGGTGTGTGAGAGTAGACAAGGAGTTTGAGCAATAGGAAGGTAGTGATGATAGTGGCATAGAAGTGCATTTTGGGGGTGGTATGACTATAAAGCAGACTAACTTAATGTTTACCTTTAGGTCATTCCTGGTTCATTTCTTGCCTCAATTCTGGTATAATTCTGAAGTCACACTTATGGAATTGCACTTAATGGATATTGCATCTATGGTATTGCATCAATGACTGGTCAACAATGACCTAACATGTGCATTTAATGAAATCAGTCCATCCATTCCAAAGTCAAGAGATGGACGTCCAGGCAAAATATCATCAACAATTTGGCTCATCACAATGTCTATCATATCTGGTGCAGCAAGTACAGCAGTGGAGGTGGCTCATATGCTTTGTAATAGTGAGATTACAGACATAATTGCAAGCATCATGCAACACGCAATACAAAAGTCTGGAATAGTGACCAGAGAAGAGGTAAAGTAGGTTTGACTTTGATCGGTGAAGAAATGGTTCAATGACAATGAAGAAGAATTGCTGGATTAGCCACCATAGTCCCCAGACTCAACCCAATTAAACACTTGTGGGTAGAGTTGAAGAAAAACCTGTACTCCTACCGAAGTCAGTCGACCAGTATGCACCAACATTGGGAACGTGTAGAAGACACCTGGGATCAGAATTTGATCGATACTAACAAAATAATAAATTTAAAATTTAGATTTTTAGGAGCAAAACAGTAACAATGCAGCAACATGACAAGAATTTATGTATGAGATTGCCAAGATGATTGTCTATAAAATGATGGTAGTCTCATGTTCAAAGCTGTAGTGGATGGTGAGATACGGATACGGAAAGTCAAAAGATCAAAACATTGTTACCCTTTTGCTTGTAAGAAAGAGTCCAGTTAATGCATGAGCAGTCATTAGTCCTGCCCACTCGCAGTTAGTCTCAGGTGGGCAGTCCTGACACCAGCTCATGCATTAAGTGGATTCTTTTCTGGCATAGCAGGCTGCAAACTGCTAGATTTCAGCATTAAATGATCTGAAACTACAGCATCTTACAGAATAAGGGACACAGTGCTAGAAACAGCATGTCGTCACTAACTAATGCTGCATTCAGCAAGGGCAGCATAGCCTATTGTACATGTTCCCTTTTAGAATGCCATGATGAAAGAACGAGCAATGATCAGTCCCAGAGCACCACTTTAAATAATGGCTAAAAAAGACTTGTGCTTTGGAATGGGCAAATCCTGACCTTAACACTATTAACCCGAAGATGCTGTGGTTAACCTGAAGATGTATCAATGGTCCAAAATGCCTTCTTAACATTTTGCAAATCTTATTTGCTCCTAAAAGAAATGTTTGGAGGACGCGATCTCTGCCAAAAGGGGATCTACAGGTTCTAGGGTTTAGTTTTTCTGCACTGTGGATGCTTATGTGCTTGAATGACAATGGTATAAAATAAAAAAATATTCTTTTCATAATTTCCTAAATTGTGGTATGATGGACTATTTCATGAAACACATGATATATTTTATTTTTTCTGTGTTTTTCCAAAGACAAGAGAATTCTAAAAATTAAACAAAAAAATACACTGATCATGCATTTGCAGCGGTTTTACACAGCTTTATTTTTCTAGGTATAGCTGGAAGCCATTACTAAGTTGATTCCCATAACCAATCTTCTCTGCCATGTGCTGTGACCTTAGTAGCTAGTGTCAGTCTTGAGCCCACATGATAGCTCTATGCCCTGTTAAAGGATGTTAATAGAACAGAGATGGTTCCTTTATCTTAGCACAGACTCCAGGCATTGTATTTCCTTAACTGACCTGTGGAAACTCATCAAGAATTTGACATTCTCTCTAGCCAAGTACAGCTGCTATTTATCCAAAATATTGAATTAGAATGTACAGCAAAATGATACCTAACCATTTGAATGCTAGAAAGAATAGTACATCTTGGAATTCCCAGCATATAAATGTTTACCTTTTAAGGAATAACACAGCAATTGTACAACCTCTGGCAAATATTATGGAGTCACAAAATTTAGAGGAGGTTGTCATAGCTTTTTTAATTTTGTTGCAGATGCACAAATCACAGATATGAAAAAAAACAAGGTTGGTAGTAATAGCTGAAAGAAACTAAATAGAAGTCAATTACTTTAACCCATTACCAACCGCCCGCTGACTTTTGACGTCGAGAGGTGCAGGTCGTTTGTCTGCAGCAACATCTTTTGTCATCGCTGCAGACATGGGTGTTTGCGGCGTCCGGTGCCGCAGCATTGCTGTGGACACTTAACCCTTTGATTACTGTGGTTCGTGACTGCAGCATAATTAAAGGGCTTTCCCCTGCTCTGTCGGGTGATCGGGACTCCCTGTGATCCGACAGAGCCTGGGGAACAGTTGCATAGTCAGCCCTGGGGACCTAGAGTAGCCATACTGTGTGCTGCCCTGATCGCTGCCTGTGTCAAACTGACACAGATTATAACGTATTAGCATATATAAATACAATATGGCAGATATGACAACAACCTACAGGAATTCATCGTTCTGGCTATAGATTATCTTTTGAAAACAATTTTTTTTAAGTTTGAACAGCAGTACTATCTCCAATTACTAGGAGCCCCTATGGGGGCATTGTTACGACACTTTACCGCAAACCTAATGCAGGAACACTATTTTAAAAGCCAATAGCTGCCATGCATCTAACACCATTAGGGCAATCCCCTATGGGGAATTTGTAAGAGCAAAAAGGAATTGTACTCTAGATAGAGATTATGGAATAGTGGAAAAAGACATTGAAAGAAGATTACTGCAGAGGGGTTACAAGAGAAAAGACATAGAAAAAGCCAAACAAAAGGTGGCATGTAAAACACAGCAACAACTGTTGAGGGAAGATAAAAACACAAAAGAAAAATATAAAGATAATAAAAAATTAGTCTTTTCCACAAAATTTTGCAAAAATTTCAAACAAATCAAGTCCATTTTTAAGAGAAATTTAAACATCTTACGTCAAGATGAAACATTGGTTTCAATCTTGGACCAGAGGATACGCGTTATCCCAAAAAGGGGAAAATCTGTAGGAAATATTATACCCTCTAGTGCCTATTTGAATAAAAACAGTACAGGAAAAGTATGGCTATCGCAAAAGGGATTTTTTAAATATGCCGGTACTCGTTGCAATGCCTGCAAGATGGCTGTTAGCACAAAAGAGTTCACAGATAGTAAAAATCAACAAAAATTTGAGATTAGACAGTTCATTAATTGCAACAGCCACCATTGCATTTATGTAATCCACTGCACATATTTTAATGTGAAATATGTGGGCAGTACGATCCGGAAGGTAAAAACCCGCATGATGGAGCATATGTCCAGTATCACAAAGAACCAACGCCAAATGTCAGGAGCTGCCACGCACTTTATCGAACATCACCATGGAGATACCTCAGGCTTTACATTTTATGCCATAGAATATGTACCATGCCCATATAGAGGTGGAAACTGGACTAGGATGATTAGACAAAAGGAAGCCCATTGGATACTAAAACTGGATACAAGAAGGCCAGAGGGGCTAAACTACCATACTGATATGCTATATATATATTAAAATTAATAGGTGCTGATAAACATAAAAAATCTAGCATTCAGTTAAAGGGTTAACATGGACCCGATTAGTGTCCAATGTGCAATCATGTGATTAGGCTTTGTAAGGTGATTGGTTTTAGAATATTTTAAGTAGAAAGGTGCAAAAAACCAACATCACAGTGAGCAAGGGCGAGAACTGCCCGAAACGCGTCTGGTGTTAGCCTACTGTAGAAGGTTTTGTTGTCCATGTGTCTGTATTTTACCGTTTGAAGAAATAAAGTTTCCGCTTTTACTGCAAATCGAGCTGTGGATTTCGCTGTGGTGTCAGCTGATCGTGGATCGATACCCGGATATCCTACTTGTTGTTTGTTTGCTTTACTCCCGCCCGGTCGGCGGTAAGCTCGAAGAAGCAAGATAGCGGTTTTTGGACCTCAGCGATAGAACTCAAGTCAGCCCGTGGAGGTGAGACAGCTCTTTCTCTTATTACTTGTCTATGAATATGCTAATACATTGCAGAGTTTAAAAAAAATGTAAAACAGTTATCCATTCATGGGATTTAAAAAAAAGTAAAAACATAAGAAAGTATTGAAAAACATAAATGAAATAAATAATAAAATAAAAATAAATATTTAATAAAAAATAATTGTGCATACATTACCCACCCCAAAAAAACCCTACACTAATTAGGTATCCATACAACCGTAATTACCTGTAGAATTAATCTAACAAGTTATTAAATGTAAAATGTGAATGATGTAAAAAAAAAATTAAATTAAACAAAAAATTAGAAAAAAAATAGAAAAAAAAAAATCTGCAATAATTTATAAGTGAACTTAAATTAACCCCCAAAAAGTACAACTTGTCCTGAATAAAACGAGGCCTCATACAACGGCGTCATTAAAAAACAAAAAAGTTACGAAAAAATGTGCTAGTCATTAAGTACGTTTCAGGCATTCAGCTTAAGGGGTTAATTACTGCCATGTTTTTCCAGATCATGTATGGAATAAAAGATATGGAATCATCTGGTAATTTACATTTCTAAAACAACTACTGGCATAAGTTTAAAAATGTTAATTAGACTGCAGTTAAAATGGGAAGTGTTTACAGTCCTTGACAAGGTGTTGGACTTGGCTAAGAACTTAGTATGTATTTGGTAACAGGAATCCATAAAGGTTAAAAACCATCATTTATTACACATGTTTTCTTTAAAACACATACATGAAATTTGTGCACAAAGTGCTACTTGCATGCATCCAGTAGACGGCACGACCAGTAGAAAGTCCAGGTAAATAAGCTCCAAAGATCTCCAAGGTTAGGAGTCAAGTAGTGGAGCTCTGAACGGACAGGCCGGGACCGAGGTGGGCGTGCGACGTTTCGGAGAGACTCCTAAGTTAGGCACATATCCATGCCTTAATTGTACCAATTGTAACTCTATAATCAAGGGTACATGTATTTACCATCCTACCCAGGGTTATAGGATTGAGCTGAGATGGTTTTTTACATGCAATTCAAAAGCCATCATTTATCTATTGAAGTGTCCCTGTGGAAAATGCTATGTTGGACAGACCACACGTAATTGAGAATAACCAAACATAGATCGAATATTAGGATCATGACAAAACAGGAGAGTAGGATGGAGGACGGAAGTAATAAAAAGAAATATGGAGAGACCACGGTTGCCCGACACTTCAGCGAGTTCAGACACAATGTTACTGAACTTCGCTGGTGTGTGCTGGAAGAGGTTATGGGCAAACAGGGAGAAAGCATTGAAAGGCGATTGCTGCAGAGAGAGGCAGCATGGATTTTTAGACTTAACACACTAGCACCAATTGGTCTTAATGAAGAGTTGAACTATAAGGTCTTTTTTTGATTTGCATTCTTTATTTTGTTAGTGCTGTTTTTTTTTTTAATTGATTGTTTGTTTTTATTGTAACAGCTTGCAGATGTATCAATGAGTATTAAAGGAAGTGACGAGGCAGAGTCGATGTGCTTGAGGAAGTTCATTAAGGGGGGAAGGGAAGACTCCCAGATACAGGTTTCCTGCACTTACCAGTATATTCAACTTGCTATTCCACCGGAGTGTTTATACAGGACTTGGCTAAGAAGACATGGCACTGAAGAGTTAGCTATCGATTGAAATATTAGAAATAATTATAAAACTTGTTCACGATGAAAATGTAGCATGGAGTTTGGCACAAGATGTTGGCTGTTCCCAATCAGCTATGTATAAAATTTGTTGAATTGTAAACATAATAGAGAGAAAAAGAATAAACAAAAAAACACATTACTACTAAGTAATAAAGCTCTAAGGAGAGGTAAACAAGATTTCCAGAGCTAAATGGAGATTGAATGAATAGAACATATCAACAGTTTACAGTGGAATGAACACATATTCCATAGTAGCAAGTGCCTTAATCTTTCTCTGCACATGATAGATGAGGAATGAACATGATATATGAGCAGTTTATAGTGGAGAGAACACATATTGCATAGAAAAAAGTGCTTAACACTTTTTGTAGGTAAAATGTTTGATGGTTTTCTAAGAGATGCTATCCTGGACTATCTCACTGAAAATAAATGTATAACTCTATTCCAGCATGAGTTTATGATATGAAGGATCGGTCCTGTCAAACTAATCTCATCAGCTTCTATGAGGAGGTAAGTGCTAGACTAGATTAGGGTGAGGCATTGGATGTCATATATCTAGATTTTTCTAAAGCTTTTGATACTGTGCCATATTAAAGGTTGATAAGTAAAATGAGAATCATTTTATTTCGGGCACGTACAGTTTTATTACAGATTGCATTAGAAAACCCATAGGAGCGTCACTCGCTCTCCCATTGGTCCAAATAACCGCGCCTCTTTTAACTTAGCCAATCACAAACAGAGCTCGCTCTGCATTTCTTTTCCCCATAGAACTCTATGAGATGGTAGCTCAGCCGCTGATTGGCTAAGCTGGACGAGCCCCTCTTCTCCCCAACCAATCACAGTTCTAGAATATTTCCCATAGACAGTAAAAACTTTTAGTGCGCCCTTCTATCGCGCCCTTCTTTCTCCATTCAAAATAGATGCACTACATATGATTGGTGGATTCATATCTGCCGCCTGGGCTCAACCAATCAACTCTTTTCTGCCTTTTTTACTGTATTTTGAACTGTCCGCCTTTTCATTTGATTGGTCAATACTTCTCCATAGCTTATAATGGGTCACTGTCGCTCCTATTCTGATTGGCTTGTTTCTGCCGACCAATAGAAAAGAGCGTACAGAATTTGAATTACTGTATTTCACGGCAATTCTTTATATAGCAATTACTGATGTAGCGCCGGTGACGGCGACAAACGCGTTGTTAGGGATTTGATTGATTTGTGTTTTTAGAAGGTTTCAGCTCTTTTTCAGATAATATTTTACACTTAATAAAAACGATTTTTTTAATCATACTCCATGCCGCACGACGCTGAGAGCCGAGCTTGCATTGCGCCGATCTCTCCATTGACTACAATGGGACAAGTAGCTTGCGCTGTGATTGGCCGGGATAGCCAAGCCCCCGCTAGTTCAACCAATCAGCTCTTTTCTACATTTTTACTGTATTTTGAACTGTCCCACCTTTGAATTTGATTGGTCAATACTTCTGGTCAATACTTTGAATTGTGCATTCAAACAAACGGCGGGCACACCATAGCCCTTCCGTGAGTCTTTTTGAGCCATACGCTCTATGACCTGCATTCCATGCTTTTTCTGTGTTGGTAAGTACAGACTATCCTTTTTTGATGACATGTGCTTGTGCTGCTGTGGGATTTTGAATCCGCATGTGCTGGGAGGTGATTGGATAGTCGGGATTACGACACAACCTTGTTTTTATACACACATCATATGGCCATATATACCCCAGCAGCAATGTGATACATATTAACCCGCACTATAAGATATCTAATATGGGACAGGATAAATTGGGGGTGACTTTATCCGTTCATACCCTCAATCTTTGATTGATTTTTTTGATTCCCTTTTTAGATTATATACATCACCTCATTTGTCCCCTGAAGAGACTGTGGTTGGTCGAAACATGTTGGGACTCTGTATGATTACCACGTAAGGGTAAGACTTGAGTCTACAGGGTAAGCCTCTTACCGGTGAGGGGTCGCCCTTGTCGGGGCGAGTGCTCTAACGATCTACACCGGTGTGGAGACCCCCAGTGACTCGTCGAAGTTAGTAGTTATCAATGCGCCATTTTTTCATTGGCACCTAGGTGTGTTTTTGATTCATGTATTTAATGCTCAGCCGCATATTATTTTAAATTGTGAAGTAAAAGCTAAATTTTATATTGCACACAAGTATCATACGCACTCCTTTTTTGGTTCTTCTGTTCATGTGCGATGGAGTAATTACCTAATGCTCAACCAATTATTAGGGATAAGTTCCTTTTGTCAATACTTCTCCACAGGTTATAATGGGTCCCTGTCGCTCCTATTCTGATTGGCCAGGATTCCCAAGCCCCCGCCAGGTCAACCAATCAGCTCTTTTCTGCATTTTTCTGTATTTTGAACTGTCCCGCCTTTGATTTTGATTGGTCAATACTTCTCCATAGGTTATAATGGTTCACTGTCGCTCCTATTCTGATTGGCTGGTTTCTGCCGACCAATGAGAATAGCTTAAAGAATTTGAATTACTGTATTTCCCGGCAATTTCCAGTATCCAAATTCCTGATGTTGCGCCATTCTAGATTTTTGGAAAGTGATTTTATTTATGTATTTTTTTAGTAGGTTTGAGCTCTTTTTCAGAGAATGTTTTACACCTAATAAAGGCGATTTTTTTTTAATTCATACTCCATGCCGCACAGACATCTTTAATGATTTCTTGCTGTTTTCAAGCCTGTCTCGAATCGGAATACATGTTCGGCGCAGTCCCGCACTGCGCCTAAGTCCCGCACTGCGCCCCACACAATGGCGAGGCGCGGCGGACTTTTCCCCGCATGTTTGAGCGCACCTCCTCGGACGGCTAATATTAGGCACATTTCAGCACTTTGCTAAAGTCCCCGCACTGCACCTCACACACTGGCGAGACGTGGCGGACTTTACACGGCATGTATGCTCGCACTACCTCGGGCGGCGAATCTTAGGCGCAGTCCCGCACTGCGCCTAAGTCCCGCACTGCGCCTCACACAATGGCCAGGCGTGGCGGACTTTACACCGCATGTATGAGCGCACCTCGGCACCGACATACATAAGGCGCAAATTTCGCCGGAAAACTGGTGGAAACATGCGCTCCGACATGGCGAGATTCATATATGTCGCCCCCTGTTACCAGAGCTGTGTCCCTTATTCTGTAAAATGCAGCAGTTTCAGAGTATTTAATGCTCAAATCTGGCAGTTTTCAACCTGGTCTGAAAGAAAAGAATCTGTTTCATTCATGAAATACTCACCTGAGGCTAGCCAGGTGGGCGGAGCTAGCCCTTGGTGGGTGTGGCTAACACCTGCTCATGAATAAGCTGGACTCTTTTCTGGCTGCAAACTGCCAGATTTGAGTATTAAATACTCTAAAACTACTACAACTTACAAAATAAAGGACACAGCGCTGGAAGTCATATCTGTGATTTGTGCATTTGCTATGAGGTATAAAAACCAAATAAACACCCTTTAAGTGTGGTGATTGAAGAATGCTTCACAGCGGTTGTATGTATTTTCTACTGTGAAAAGCAACATGTTCTTGCTGTAGCATTATAGTTTCTTTATAGTAACATTTGTTATCTTCATGGCATTTTTTTTGATAGGACGCTTTAGTATACATATCTATAAATGTGTTATTCCTGATGAATCTAATTACACATAAAGTACTGATAGGGCCTGTTAACCAACAGGAAGGCAGAGTAGTGATGGAGACCATTTACTACCAGTAGTGTTCCTTTATAGGACTCTAGCTGATAGAAGTAATGGTGTAACTATGTGCAGCACAGAGTAGATTTACTCCACTCAAATAATTATTACTAGGCTGGAAACAGTAAGTTGTAATTGAGTTGTTACACCTACATAGCCGAAGAACATACACAGTAGTTGTCTATTATAATACAATTTATTGCAATAAAAAGCAATAACCTAGCCATTGTTCGTGAATTGTAAAATGCATTGATCTTAGCTTCTAGTTGATTTCATATTGACTGGATACACTTTATAATATTACAAGGGGTAAATGACAACATTGGTATTTATTTTATTGATTTATATAGTGCTGTTATATACCATAGCACAGCGCTGTACAGAAATCGTCATAATTCCCACTGCCCACTCTAAATGCCAAATTAACCTATCTGCATCTTTCTGGAGTGGGAAAGAGGACTGAAGTACTCAGAGGAAACCCACACAAGCACGGCGAGAACATACAAAGTCCTTACCGATCTTGTCCTTGGTGGAATTTGAACCGAATACCCTGGCACTGCAAACAACAGTGCTAACCACTGAACCATCAAAAGTGTTCTGTTGGTTTACTGTTTTGCATAGTGTTATACAAAGTGTTTTAAAGATATTTTTCTTGTCTACACTTGGAGCCTGTGACCCGCAGGTATCATTGACTACTATGCTGTAGGTTCCACTGTTACTTGCCTGCAATATTCCTGCTGGCTATTTTGCTAGATACCTTTATTAAGTGATGTACATAAAAACTGTTGAAGAGACTGTTCTTTGTTTGTTTCATGACTGACAAGCATTGGTGCCTCTATGTCAGAGAAGTTGTGAATAAAAAACCTCAGGTTTCTGCAACTGACTCTGGTCTGCAAAGAAGAGCTTCCTATTACTGATCCTGTTGTAACTTAGTGCCAGGCATTTGATGTTACTGCCCATGAGGGGGACAGTAGAAGTTACTGCCTAGATAATTGATATTGCTGGCTTCTACATTATGATTTATTATTAGTAGCAATATCCTTCCCAATCCTCATCCTTTGTAGAAATTTTTGATTTCTATCGCTTACACTTGTTGATTAATAATTGACTTACCTGGACACACTTTACAGCACTTTCCATCTATTTTCTGAGGATATTTACAAGTGTATTCCTCCGGGCAGCTAATTTTCTTGCACTCTTGTTTCGTGAAGTTGCATGTACACAGCACACATTCCACCACTCCAAAGGCTCTCAAGGTAGGGTGCCAAGACTCTCCGTGGGAGTATGTTTTCCCATTTGAGACACATACTGCAGGAGACATGGCAAACATAAGGAGATATTGCTTGAGACCTGACAGAGATTTTTATTAGGACAGAAAATTAAGATACAGAGAGTGTTAAGTGATTTAGGGGAACAAGTACATTTTAAAGGGGATAGTAGATCTGCCAACCACCTTTTATTACAGATAGTCCATAGTGGTTTATTACTTCCAAGAAATGTCTTCCAAATGTGATAAATAAAACCAGGTAGAAAATGAATATTAAAGTTATGTTGTTGTGTCTTACTTAAGATTTCCTGCTTGGCAAAAACATTGATAAATCATAGATCATAAATTGATGTTGTTGCCAAATCCTAACTAACATTACATGACATTCATGAGCATAAACATCAGCAGCAATGCTAAGCCAAAGGGCTTTTTTAGTGACCAAAATTGATAGGACTAAAGTCATACAAAATAAAAGACATCAGCCAGGAAGTTAAAGCTTGGGCAGAAATGGACAATGACCCGAAGCATACTGCCAAACTGGTTACACAGTGGCTTAAGGAGAACCAAGTCAATGTTTTGGAGTGGCCATCACAAAGCCCTGATCTCAGTCCTATTGAAAATGTATGTGCATAGCTGAAAAGGCAGATGCGAGCAAGGCGACCTACAAACATGGCTCAGTTACACCAGTTCTGTCAGGAGGAATCGGCCAAAATTCCTACCAACTATTGTGAGAAGCTTGTGGAAGGATATACAAAATGTTTGACTCAAGTCATACAGTTTAAGGGCAAAGCTACCAAATACTAATGGAATATATTTAAACTTTTGACTTTGCAGAAAGTAATAAAAATGCCTTAACAAGTCTCTCTCTATTATTCTGGCATTTGGCAAATATAAATAATTTTGGTTCCTAATTGACGTAAAACGGGGAAGGTTTATTCTGATTTCATGTCAGATAGAGAGAAAAACATGCATATGTGTATCTGTCTAAAAGTTTGTAAACCAGAGTTTACAACATATAGACAGATAGAGAGACAGACAGACAGATATTTAGCTCTCTGCACAAATGTTTTTAGCTTTTAGTGCACACTTCAGTCTGTAAATGTTGGAAGATAATCTGTTTGTCTGGGGTAGCATTTGCCAAAGAATCGGTGAAGCCCTCGAAAAGTCTTGGAGATGGGAGTGAAAGGTTTAGATTATTGATTATTTCGTTATATAGCTAGTTTTAGATTACTGGCAGAAGATAGAACATTGTTAGGGTGGACAGCTTTATAAGTGAGGCTACTTAGTTTTTTTTTATTTAAGTGAACAGGCAACAGGTTAGAAAAATTGGTGTAGCAATTGTAGAGAGAGAGAGCAGCCTGGCAGCTGCACAGAGAGTAGAATAGAGAGGAGAAAGTTTAATGAGGGAAAGATTCATTAGAAAATTGAGGTACAGCAATCAAGATGATAATGAGGTAGAGCAATAAGAGTTTTGTTGTTTCCAGAGCAGGGCCTTCGTACAGCCAGTACAGAGGGTACTGCTGTATGGGGCCCGGTGAAACAAGGAGGCCCACTGCAAGCAGGCCCTCTTGTTTCATAATCTACTCAGCCTGTACACGGGCACCACGGCACTGCAGACCATCGCAGGGGCCAGCGCGGCTCTGCATCGGAGGAGGAGGCCGGCGCTCTTTACATATAGCTGCAGCAGCGTCGGTCTGTCACTCCTTCCAGTTCTCCTTTTTCTCCTGTGATCAGAGTCGGCCCCTCCCCTCTCTCTGCCTTCAGTGACTCAGAGGGAGGACTGGCCGACTCTGATCACAGGAGATGCTGGAGAACTGGAACGAGGTGAGAGACTCTGCTGCTGTATGTAAAGAGCAGTCCTAAGAATCAGAGCGTGGGCCCCGCTCCTCACACTCTGAGATAATGTGGGGCCCCATTGGCGCCCCCCTCTGCCCCAGCACCCCTCGTGAGGCTGGGGGGGCTGTGTGTGTGAGGCGGGGGGGGGCGTTGTGTGTGAGGCTGGGGGGGGCTGTGTGTGAGGCTGGGGGGGCTGTGTGTGTGAGGCTGTGGGGGCTGTGTGTGAGGCTGGGGGGGCTGTGTGTGAGGCTGGGGGGGCTGTGTGTGTGAGGCTGGGAGGCTGTGTGTGTGAGGCTGGGGGGCTGTGTGTGTGAGGCTGTGGGGGGCTGTGTGTGTGAGGCTGGGGGGGCTGTGTGTGTGAGGCTGGGGGGCTGTGTGTGAGGCTGGGGGGCTGTGTGTGTGAGGCTGGGGGTGCTGTGTGTGAGGCTGGGGGGCTGTGTGTTTGAGGCTGGGGGGGCTGTGTGTGTGAGGCTGGGGGGGCTGTGTGTGAGGCTGGGGGCGGTGTGTATGGCTGGGGGCTGTGTGTGTATGGCTGGGGGGCTGTGTGTATGGCTGAGGGGCTGTGTGTGTATGGCTGGGGGGGCTGTGTGTATGGCTGGGGGGTGCTGTGCGTGTATGGCTGGGGGGCTGTGTGTATGAGACTGGGGGGCTGTGTGTGGCTGTGGGGCCTGTGTGCGTGAGGATGTGGTGGCTGGGTGTTTGGCTGGGGGACTGTGTGTGTATGGCTGGGGGGCTGTGTGTGTATGGCTGGGGGGGGCGGTGTGTATGGCTAGGGAGTGCTGTGCGTGTATGGCTGAGGGGGCTGTGTGTGAGGCTGGGGGGCTGTGTGAGGCTGTGGGGCTGTGTGTGAGGCTGGGGGGGTTGTGTGCGTGAGGTTAGGGTGGCTGTGTGTTTTGCTGGGGGGGCTGTGTGTGTGAGGCTGGGGGCTGTGTGTGTGAGGCTGGGGGGGCTGTGTGTGTGAGGCTGGGGGGGCTGTGTGTATGGCTGAGGGTGGCTGTGTGTATGACTAGGGGGGCTCTGTGTGTATGGCGGGGGGTTGTGTGTGTGAGGCTGGGGTGGCTGTGTGTGAGGCTGGGGGGGGTGTGGGTGTGAGGCTGGGGGGGCTGTGTGTGAGAGTGGGGGGGCTGTGTGTGAGACTAAGGGGCTGTGTGTATGGCTGGGGGGGGCAGTGTGTGAGGCTGGGGGGGCTGTGTCTGAGTGGGGGCGGGGCGATGGGGTTGGCAGAGGGTGGGGTTGATGTGTGTGGGGGGGCCCAGATGCTTCACCTGTATGGGGCCCTGAAATTTCTGATGGCAGCCCTGTTCCAAAGTAAGTAAACGGCAGATTCTAGTGATGATTTTAAGGTGCAGATGTCATGAGCGTACACATAATTTAATATAGGGAGTGAAGGACAGTGTCTTGGTTATCAGGTGTTAAAAACAGAAAAATAAATCCTAACCCCTAACCTGTAAATCCTGCTGTGCGTCATACTGATGACATCAAGCAGCAAATCACTGGCCTTAACGGCCATGTGGTACTAATACAGGCAGAGACCATTGAGGACAGTGATTAGCTGCTGTTATCAGCTGGATGCACCAGAACCAGCAGCAGCAAAGCTAAATCAGAGCGGACTTCACAGATGAGTTACGTTTTTGTCTTTTTTTAACTCCTCTAGACAAGCAGTGAATTAAAAAAAAAAAATAATGGAAATCCTCTTAATAGCAGTGCTGACTAAGTGGTGCGCCCTTTTTGCATGCAGTACATAAGCAAAGAGATCAGGAAAGAGTAGACAAAGTGTTTCAGGATATAGGAGAGAATGGAGACAGGTCAACAGCAGCACAAAATTGGGCAAGAGCTGTCTGTGAGCAATATTAGGTCTCACACATTTATTTTGTGGTATGGGTGCACTATTACTGTGAGAAGCACACACAGGGGTACTTTTAGTGTAGGGTACATTAAATCAAAGAAGCCATCACCTATGAGACCAAATGATTCCATTAATATATCTAAAGTGTCCCTTGTGGATAGAATTGTTTTTTTGATGTTTAATTGAATGTCAAGACATCATTAGATAGAAGCAATGTTTGGGGGTAGACACCTACTTATAGCAACTGTGAAATAATAAACACAGTCCCTATAAATATGCATTTACCTACTACTTTGCTGAACAGGTTCACAAGCTGTGGGGTAGGCGCTAAGTTGTACTTTGATCTGTTTCTGTCTAGTTTATGTGTGGACAAAAGCAGGACATAGCGGAGCTCTCTTAAGTAAAAGGGATGTGTCGGTTGAGAGGTGTTAAAAACCGGAAAACAAATGCTAACTCACCACCCACTCAAAGCCCGCTCTATGTCACACTGATGACATCAAGCAACCAATCAATGGTCGAAACAGCCTCATGGTACTAATAGAGACCACTGAGGACAGTGATTAGCTACTGTTATCAGCTGGGTGCACCAGAAACAGCAGCAAAGCTAAATCAGAGCGGACTTCACAGGTGAGTTACGTTTTTTTTTTTTTTGTTTTTTTTTTTTTAACCCAACCAGACAAGCAGAGCCTTTAAAAAAAAAATAATAATGGAAATCCTCTTAAAGGTTGCTTTCACACAGTGCCTTTTTGTGCGTTTTTTAATGCGTCTTTTGTGCAGGAAGGCACAGCAATTAATCCTGTACATTGCTGCACAAAAAACGCAGCAAAAATCACAGTAAAAATCGTGATTTTTTTTGCCGCGATTTTTCTGCAGCAATATATAGCATTAATTGCTGTGCCTTCCTGCACAAAAAATGCATTAAAAAAACGCATAAAAAATGCACCAAAAACGCACTGTGTGAAAGCACCCTAATAGCAATGCTGACTAAGTGGTGCACCCTTTACGCAGGCTGTACATAGCTCATTATGTGACTCCACGAATTACAGGCACCTAAGGCCGGCACTTTATAAAAATAAATGCGTATATGCATTAATAAGATAAATAAATAAGGATTGATACAAAATCACTAAACACGCTACGTAGTTTATACCTTTCCCATGCTTGTGGCTGTTGTTTATGACAATCTGCACAATAGTTCCTGAAGCTTGCTGAGGGTCAGCGACAACTCCACGGTTACTTCTTGTACTAGGGTGTTTCGGAGAGCTCATTGCCTGCCTCAAAGAGCTTGACCCAGATGAATGTTCATAAGAGCGCTGATAAGAATGTCGCTGTATCAAATACAATAAAAAACATTAGTAGAAAGACAATAATTGCACGGTCAATATTTGTATTTTAAAGGGGTCATAGAGCATTAGAAAAAGAAGGCTGTGTTCTTCCAGAAACCGTACAACCACTGTCCTCAAGAATTGGCATTTTAGCTCTAGCTGATATATATTAGTGGGGCTAGCAGCATTACCGGGCACAGCCTATACCTTGATGTGGTACGGTTTCGTGAAGAAGACATTTTATATTAAATTATTTATAACTTCTTTACTTAGGTGGTAATGTGACTTGTTCTGTTATGAGGAGCACAAATCTAGCTTGCTCTATTATGAACAAAAAAAGAACAAACCATTAAAATATATTTTTTACATTTAGTTCCATATACATCAATAGGCCATCACATTGAAATAATAGCATCTGTCAGAAAGAAGGGGTGGTAAATTTTAGACTACGAGTATACAGTCAATTCTTGATGCTGTTGAGCTGCATGCTGGAAAAATGGGCAATAAGGATCGGAGCAACCTTGACAAAGGACAGATTGTGATGGCTAGACAACTGTCTCAGAGCAATTCCAAAATTTCAGGCTTTAGGCTATGTTCACACGGCTTAATTGTGGGCACGTATTTTGCCCGGAATTACGCGGTGTGTACAGTCGCGGCGCATGGGGGGGGGGGGGGCGCCGGCCCCATAGACAATCATTATTCAGGCGCGAAATACGCCGTGAATAACTGACATGTCACTTCTCTCCCCGCTCGCCGTATTGTGGGAGCGGGGAGAGGAGCTGTAATCCATAGTTCTCTATGAGAACTGTGGATTACCGTAATGACTGGGACATATCTCGCCCCGTATTTGGCGCAGCACGGCGCGAAATATGGGCCGAGATACATCCCAAAATAAGTCGTGTCAACATGGCCTTACTGTGTTCCCAGTATGTATAGATTAGTACTCACTAAAAGAAGTCTATGGAAGAAGAAAAAGAAGTGATACAGGATTATGGACACACATTGCACTGCAGCTTGCTGTGAAAAGGGCTATATAGAAGAATATCATTCAGAGCACTCTTTGTAACCCTTGTCCACATCCAAAAGTGCCTACATTAAAACTGGGTCATTGAGCAACTGGAGAAGGTGACGTAAGTCATAACTTTATATCATGTGGACAGTCAGCTATGTGTTCATCACTTGAAGGCACCACAAAGAGGACAGACCAGTGGAGGCAGTGTGATCCTCTGGCCAATGTTCTTCTAGGAAATCTTGCATTCTGGCATTCATGTGCATGATACTTTGATAAGGCGGTGGTGGTGGCTTCTTTCAGCACATAATGCCACATTGGAAAAATTGTTTAAGGATGCTTTAATAACATGACAAAGGGTTCAAGGTGTTGACTTTAAGCCTCCTATTTCCCAGACCTTAATCTGACTACTTGTGGAATCCATGCATGGAAAAAGGAAATGTCATATCCTAAAGCTTTGCATGCTTGAAATGCATGAAAAAAAATTATCCTGAGCTTGAGTAAGTTCACATGACCGTTATTTCGACCCGGACTGTCCAAGGTGGCTTGCTGCCTCTGGCACCTTATTATTTTCGGGATGTAAGACACATAAAAGAATTGGTATGTCAATTCTTTGATGGTGTAGACATTAGGGGTCACTTGTATGAAAACTGTCTAGGTCTAACACTCACTTTGTTGCCCATAGCAACCAATCAGGGCACCGCTTTCACTTCATATAGTGCTCTGAAAAAATTAGAGGGGCACTCTGATTGGTTGCTATGGGCAACAAAGTAAGTTTTAGACCCAGTCAGTTTTCATACATGTGATACTAGGTGCCAATAATACTCTCAACAATTACGCTGATTTTACATAGGGTACAGTGTAAAACACTTAACTCTTGATTTGGACGCTGATTCTGAACACGGAATTTGCACCCAGAATCAGCTTCCAAACCCGTCATGTGAACGTCCCCTACTACAGGATTGTGAGCTGCTTTATTACACTTTTGTTTTGATTTGACCTACGCAAATGTATTTGACCAATTCTCAATATCTAGTGGTGGTAGTGTTTTTGACGATTAAAAACTAGTGTAAGATTCCCTTTAATTTCATGGATAGTGCTTTTTTTGAATGGTCCAATCATGATAAATCCAGCTATGCACTTCACGGGATTTTGAATGGCCTTATTCCTTTTTCAACCATGTTCAGGTTATTTTACAATATACAGTAATAATCTCTTCTACAGACTAGTACAGCATTATGTGCATCACTGTACACTTACTGACTCTCTGTTAGCTGGTTGTCGCAATGTCTCTGTCTCATGATGTTCCCAAGACAACATGCCATCCCCTGCAGAAGAAGCAGAAAAAAGCCACTTTATCTATTTTCTTTAACATTTTCTAAATATTTGTGTAAAATGTTGGAGGATGTCATAGGAGTAGTAACATGGCAGCAATAGAGGCCTTCTGTAGGCAACCATTCGGCATCCATGCTCTTGTCTTAGGAGTGGGGATGCAATTGGGGCCAGAATGAGACACAGCAGGTTAAAAGACTGGTATCTAATTTATCTATGTTCCTGGGCTACTACAGGCAAGTGTTGGCTGTAATTAACAGCAGTTATCCCCCACATATGGAGCAAGCTCAGCAAGTGAGCCCACTCCATATTCTCTTAAGGATATAATGTAACTGTATCCCATGAATCATTAAAGGGGATGTATCGCTTCCTTAGTTCGGCTGATTCACACTGCTCTCAGCTTCTCAACTCTGGAGATGCAGGGGCGTTTCTTCTCCTCCCAGCTGGGTGACATCATCCCCCCCTTCACTGTGCATGCTGGCTCTCGAGATTCCCCCCCCCCCCCTCCTGAGTCCACATGTCACTGTGTCCTCTCCCTGCAGTCTTAGTGTAAGAGCCGCATACATACCACAGGCTGCATTCAATCTAGACTGAGCACTGATCTCTTCTCCTCTCACAGTTGGAGATGCTCTATGAATGGCACAGATCTCGCTTCTATGCAGGAGAGTTAGGCACCGGGACAAAACTGTTATGTTTTCTCATTGTAGAATCTGTTGCAGTCTGTTTCTGCTGGGTGTGGAGAAAGAAAATGCTATGGCCCCTAACTCTGAGTCAGGCAGGGATCGACACAAATTGTGCCATTTCCTGATTGTGTAAGCCCTTCAGTGTAATTCTGTTTCTTCTGCCTGTATAAAGTGAAAATGTGACGGTCCCTTACTCTGAGTGAGAGACACAGCTCCCTGAATTCGACCTTGGGCTGTACAGAATGTAAATGAGCTCTCAGCTAGTGAAATGCAAGGAGGAGGGATCCGGAGGGATTTGACCAGGACTGGATATCAGTGTAAACAAAAACACAAGATAATGAATACTGTGAATACAAGACAGCTTTGCTAATGACATCCAATTGCAAAGTTGCTTGTTTTCACTGTCCCCTTATTCTGAAGACCATTTAATGAAATGATAAAACCCCTTTAAGGGTTGCAGGATACCTTTCCAATATTTTAACCTTAATATTATCAAAAAAGTGGTTCTCATAGAAAGGAATGCATTTACCTAGTAACTTCTTATATTCTTGCCCTATCCAAACATATCTCGGATATACAATAGTAGCAGAACTTGTGTGGAATACACAGGGTATATGAGATTGGGGGACTTTTCACATCGTGTTTTCGATATGTGTTTATTGTTCACACTGGGGCTAAATGTGTCCATTTGGTAAATACCCTGACAGAGGCCAAAAGTGTGCCCTTTTAGTCTGTATTTGGCTAGAATTTGTCATATACCAAAAAAAAAGTATATATAGAGTAGTAGACTAGGCTGTTTAATTACATATAATCTGATACAAAAACATACATACATTAAATCTTTTTTTACAATGGCACTCTACGGGTGATAGATGTCACTGTATGACATCCTTTACAGGCATCTATTTAAATGGATATCTCAGCAAATAGATACCTCAGGAAACATTAATTGGCCACTCATTGGAAAAAAATATATGAACAGTATACTTTTCAATTAGTTTTTTTGGGTAAAGGATGCGACTATAGGCACCTGTGCTATGTGTTTAGCATGTTTACCACCTGTTAAACACTCGTCAGACCAATACTTTCCCGGTTTACTAGTAATGAAGTGTTGCATTGTGTTAGCAACAGAAAGCAGTAAAAGAATGAAAAAAAAGTAGCACTTTTGTAGTGAGCTAAGTATATTTGAAGGTTCGGAACATTGGTAAGCAGTTCTGCCCCCTTTCTAGATACAATTATACACATTGAAGACCACCATTTAGTAGAATCAATGTGCTACAAGCCAACAGACAGAACTGCTTACTTGAGAAATGACCGCTTCCATCACAAACTCACAAGACAAGCCATCATTTACAGCCAGGCTATACAATACAATCATATCTGTTCAAACAAACCATAACCTGACAAATATCTTCTAGATCTCAGGACTGAATTCCTCCAACTGAGTTACAAACCAAACGTCACTAACACCCAAATAAGCAAAGCGGCAGCTAACAACAGGGATAGTTCGCTTACATACCTAGAGGGACCTGAGTGTCCCTAATTGTCAACCACAAAACACAGCAATCCTATAAAGGGTTGCTTGGAAACTTAAAAAAACTTTAAATAATTTTAATAATCCCCCTTCTCCTTTCCTTTTGGCAATCAACTCACCTGAAACAAATCATCACCTGGAGTGCCCTGAAGGCCCCATCAGAAAGTGGCACTTCATTCTGCCTAAAGAACAGGTACAATACCTGCAGGCACATCCACACCACCAAAAGTGTAGCAGGTACACAGGATCAGAGATACATTTTCCTGCACATCTTTCAATGTGGTGTATTTGATTATGTGTGTGAAATTGTCCTACCATAGGCCTCTATGTGGTAGGACATTGATCCAAATTCATGTACTGGTTAAGTCTCTGCCCTGTTTCGGCAAAGATTTAACCAGTGCATGAATTTGCATCAATTCACTATTACTAACAACAGAACAGTTCTCCCAATGGTCGAACATTTCTCCAGAGAGAACAAATCAGTTGAGAATATGTGGGTCAGGGCTTTAATAGGACAATAATGCCATACTTTACATTATTACTAAAGATGGGCTAATTGATTCTAACGAAGTGGACTTCATTTAGAATTTCAGGAAAACTTCGGTTCTGAACGAAGTCGAAATTTGGGGTAATTCGCGGGAACGAAGTGTGTTTTTGATTGATAAAATGGCTGCGAGCACATGGCGTTACATGGGGTAAAGAACTCTGGGAGGAAGAAAGGCATAGCCTGCATGACATGTGCAGAGGTGAAGCCAATCAGAGACCGGCGGGATTCTGTGACGTCACCGCACTATATAAGTCCGGGCGCGACGCTGGGAGCTCATGCCGCCCTCACTGTACTGATTAGGGAAGGTGCTGCCGCGGCTGCTAGTGATATCTCTTACTAAAGAACTCATTTTTATACAGCGATTTTTGCGGGGTGTCACAGCTTGTCTCAGAGACTGCTTCTCTTAACGTTCTAATTCTGATTTTGTGGGGTATTGGAACTGAAGTCCAGTGTGCGTCCAAAGCAGCTGCATATACATTTTAATGCTATCTGCTCACAGCACATTCAATATCCAAGGGTTATCTAAGCCTGTTCCTGTTGTATTAATTTAAAGAAACAGCGGTTTTTACAATTCAAATACCACTTCTTTTTTGGTTGCTCAATTCTTTTGCGCAATTTACATCCAGGGGTTAATTAAGCGTTGTTCTGCTGTTGTGGTGACAAAAAGAAACCGTCTTTTTCACCGCCAAAAAAAGAAATTTTTCCTGTAGCATAATTCATAACCGAAGGATAATTACAAGATAATCTGATGTTCTGAACCGTAAAATACACGCCATTTTAACACGCTACAAAGCTGGTAAATGTTGGCAGCATTTTTTTTTTGCGCAATTTACATCCAGGGGTTAATTAAGCGTTGTTCTGCTGTTTAGGTCACTAAAAGAAACGTTCTTTTTCACCGCCAAAGAAGACATTTTGCCTGTAGCATAATTCATAACCAAAGGTTAATTACAAGTTTTTCTATTGTTCTGTACAGTAAAATACACATCATTTTAACACGCTACAAAGCTGGTAATTGTTGGCAGCATATTTCTTTTGCGCAATTTACATCCAGGAGTTAATTAAGCGTTGTTCTGCTGTTGTGGTCACTAAAAGAAACGTTCTTTTTCACCGCCAAAGAAGACATTTTGCCTGTTGCATTATTCATATCCGAAGGTTAATTAAGCCTGTTTGTGCTTTTATATTCAGTAAAATACACAGTGTTTTTAAACGGCACATGCAGGTGCCATTTAAGGAGCGCAATTTATATCCAAGGGTTACCCAAGCTTGATACTGGGTTCATTTGGAGTCAAATACAGGGTGTGTATTTATCATATACAGATATCTTCATCAAACAGTATCTGTACATTTTAGAACAAACAGTATGTCAGACAGAGAGGTGGCAGGCTCTTCACCTGCGAGTGGCACAAACACAGCAAGGGGACGTTGCAGCAGGGGTCACTCGGTGAGGCCACAACTGCCGCTGTCATCTAGCGGCCATGTGTTGTTCAGCAACCCAATGGTTCTTGATTTGTTGACTAGGTCATCCACTTCCTCCAAGATGACATCTGACAATCCCAGCCAAGAGTCGGTGGGAACGTCAGACACAACCCTTGGTTGGGATAGCCCGGGAGCGGGTCAGCGGCCCTCACCTGTCCTCAACCCGCCTCTGTCCCATCCGGTTCCCTCAGCCAGAGATCTACTATGTGGTCTGGGCTCAGCGCCACTATATAGCGAGGATGAACAATTTGAGGAGGGCAGTCAGCAGCTACTTGGCAGCGAAGAAATGGGGCCAATATCCCCTGCTTCTTGCAGTAGGCGGCAAAGTATAGATGTGGAGAGTGGCATGGGAGGTCATGTTGTGAGGGGTCAGCCTCTGCATACCAAGACCGGTGATGAGGACAGCAGTGATGATGAAACACAAATAGATGATGATGTAGCCGACCGCACTTGGGAGCCGGGTGAAGCAAGGGCTTCATCATCGTCAGGAGAAGAGGGCGTCAGCTTGCGCGTCAGGCAGCAGCGCAGCCAGCAAGTGGGTCGTGTGGCCATGAGTCAGCAGGATAGCAGCAGTGTGAGGTCGGGAGCCAAGCGGCCACGGGGTAAAAAAACCCGCTTCGCAGGTCCAAGAAAGTAGCGGCACAGGGGCTCAGCGAGGCACCGGTGGTAGTAGTCACTCAGTGCGGAACGTTGATGGTAAAATCAGCTACTCAGCGGTGTGGCAGTTCTTTATTAAGACACTGGAGGAGCCGAAAATGGGTATATGTAGAATCTGTGGGCAGAAAGTGAAGTGTGGCCAGGGAGCTAATGTTGGCACCACGGCCCTGCGTCAACACATGCAGCGTCACCATCCGGTGGCCTGGGAGAAATGTGGCTCAGATGTGGTGGTCCATCCTGCCGCCGCAGCAGCGCCCAGTGGCACGCATGCCATTGCAGCCAGTCAAGGCTCCACCACCTCTGCAGAAGGGAGCTGTTTCTCTTTGCCATCATCTCCCGGTCCAGATGCTCCTGCTCCTCGCTACTCATGGTGCCAGCAGTCGCTCAGCGAGGCGATTGCAAAGAGACAACAGTATGCGTCCAACCATCCTAAGGTGCAGAAGCTGACCGTGCTCCTGTCCAAGTTGTTGGTACTGCAGTCCCTCCCTTTCCAAATGGTGGACTCTGCACCATTCAGAGAACTAATGGATTGTGCCGAGCCGAGATGGAGAGTTCCAAGCCGTAATTTCTTTTCCAAAAAGGCAGTACCAGCACTTCATAAATATGTAGAAAGAAGGTGGGCCATTCCTTGAGCTTATCGGTTTGTTCCAAGGTGCACGGCAGTGCGGACCTCTGGAGCTGTAACTACAGTCAGGGCCAGTACATGTCCTTTACGGCCCACTGGGTGAATGTGCTTCCAGCCCAGGCACACCAACAACATGGACAGGAGACGCCGCTTTCTCCTCCACGTTGTCAAACTGCGGCTCCTGCGCCAATGTCCGCCTCCTCCTCCTCCATCACCACCATCATCTCAGCCTCCACAAGTACTGCTCCATCATACCACATGTGTAGGGCACAGCGGTGTCACGCAGTTCTACACCTGGCGTGCCTCGGCGAACGAAGTCACACAGGGGAGGAACTGCTCCACGTCATGCAGCAAGAAATCGATGTGTGGCTTTCTCCGCGCCAACTGTAAATTGGAACCATGGTGACGGACAATGGGAGTAACATGGTGTCCACGCTGCACTGAGGAGGGATGGTCCATGCGCCCTGCATGGTGCACGTATTCGATCTGGTTGTGAAAAGGTTCCTGAAATCTTCCACCGATCTTCAGAAGATTCTGAAAATGGCCAGGAAACTGTGCATGCACTTCATCCATTCCTACAAAGCCAGTAAAAAACCCTCCTCGAGTTGCAGTGGCAGAACGGCCTCCCCCAACACACTCTGATATGCAATGTTTCCACCCGTTGGAATTCCAGCCTGGACATGTTGGACCGACTGTATGAACAGAGAAAGGCCATTAACGATTTTTTGATGATCCAAGCGGACAGGAGTACTCCCCTTTGTAACTTTGATGTAAGCCAGTGGCAGAACTTCGTGACACCTGCCATTTGTTGAGACCATTCGAGGAGGCAACGTTATTTTTCAGTCGCCAGGACTACGGGATGAATAACGTCATTCCACTGCTTCATGTCCTGGAACAGATGCTGAAAAATCTGTCTGGGCAGGGGACTAGAGACGTGTCGACTACATCTCGTGGCCACATGAGTCCGGTGGGGACTGAAATGGAGGAGGAGGACATTGGAGCAGAAGCATTGTCTGGTGAAATGAGTGGATTTTCTACCCAAGTGACAAGAGAGGAGGAGCAGGAGCAGCTGGAGGAGGTAGATGGAGATAAGGAAGACGAGGCAGGTGACCCGCAAGCACCGTGGCAGTATACAGTGGAGATGGAGGCAGGGAGCCCCTTGCAGCATGCTGATTTGCCTGGCTAGTGACAGCCGAATAGTCACCATCCGGCAGAGGGATGACTTCTGGCTCCACCCTATTGGTCCCTCGCTACTGGTCCAAAATGGGAGCCTTTTTACCAGCTGCTGAGAGGGAGGACAAACTCAAATACTATGGGGAAATCCTCCGTAGTCAGTTGGCCGCTGCCTATGTACGGCATCGTCCCTCCTCTGACAGGTTTGACCATGGGGTTCTTCAGCGCTCACGTACTACTGCCGCGGCTGCTGGGGGAAGGTGAGGGGGTAGGAACAGTACCAGCTCCATCAGCAGCAACCTAAGTCTGGAGTCACCGATGAGCAGCTTCCTTCACCCGCCTAGTGAGGAGGGCAGTCGCCAGCAGCAGCAGCAGCAGCAGGGCCTGGAGTAGACCCTGAACCAACAGGTGGTGGCCTACTTGGACAGCACTCTGCCACCCAAGTTAGAAGATCCGCTGGACTACTGGGCAGCCAAACTGGATGTGTGGCTGCAACTTGCTGAGTTTGCAGTGGAGAAGCTGTCCTGCCCGGCCAGTAGTGTGGCATCAGAGCGGGTGTTTAGTGCGGCAGGGGGCATCGTTACCCCCAGGAGAACCCACTTGTCCACGGGAAATGTGAAACGACTGACCTTTGTCAAGATGAATCAGGCGTGGATCGGCCAGGATTTCCACACACCAATGCCTTAGGCGTCAGACTACATCAGCCATGACGCCTCACCCAAACTGTGAGAAATGAGTCTGGGTTCAAACTACCTGCCTCAGCCACTATTCTGATGCTGCCACCTGCCTGATGCCACACATCTGCTGACAGTTTCTCCATTTGCCACCAACTATCTTTACCAGGGACTGGTATTGCCACTCACCTCCACACTGTGTCATTGTGCCACTGTCTGACCTCATGCTGCTGCTGTGGCTGCTGCCATGCCCTCCACACTGTGTCATTGTGCCACTCTCTGACCTCATGCTGTTGCTGCCATCACCTCCACTCTCTGTCATTGTGCCACTGTGTGGCCTACTACTGTTTTGCCACCTCCAGAATTTGTCATTGTGCCACTGTCTGACCTCATGCTGCTGCTGTGGCTGCTGCCATGACCTCCACACTGAGTCATTGTGCCACTCTGTGGCCTACTCCTGTTTTTGCCACCTCCAGAATTTCATTGTGCCACTCTCTGACCTCATGCTGCTGCTGCCGTGACCTCCACTCTCTGTCATTGTGCCACTCTGTGGCCTACTCCTGTTTTTGCCACATCCAGAATTTCATTGTGCCACTCTCTGACCTCATGCTGCTGCTGCCGTGACCTCCACTCTCTGTCATTGTGCCACTCTGTGGCCTACTACTGTTTTGCCACCTCCAGAATGTCATTGTGCCACTGCCTGACCTCATGCTGCTGCTGTGGCTGCTGCCGTGACCTCCACACTGTGTCATTGTGCCACTGTCTGACCTCATGCTGCTGCTGCCGTCACCTCCACTCTCTGTCATTGTGCCACTCTGTGGTCTACTACTGTTTTGCCACCTCCAGAATGTCATTGTGCCACTGTCTGACCTCATGCTGCTGCTGTGGCTGCTGCCGTGCCCTCTACACTGTGTCATTGTGCCACTCTCTGACCTCATGCTGCTGCTGCCGTGACCTCCACTCTCTGTCATTGTGCCACTCTGTGGCTTACTACTGTTTTGCCACCTCCAGAATGTCATTGTGCCACTGTCTAACCTCATGCTGCTGCTGTGGCTGCTGCCTTGACCTCCACACTGTGTCATTGTGCCACTCTCTGACCTCATGCTGCTGCTGCCGTGACCTCCACTCTCTGTCATTGTGCCACTCTGTGGCCTACTACTGTTTTGCCACCTCCAGAATGTCATTCTGCCACTGCCTGACCTTATGCTGCTGTTGTGGCTGCTGCCGTGACCTCCACACTCTATCATGGTGCCACTGTCTGACCTCACGCTGCTGCTGTAGCTGCTGCCGTGACCTCCACACTGTGTCATTGTGCCACTCTGTGGCCTACTCCTGTTTTTGCCATCTCCAGAATGTCATTGTGCCACTGTCTGACCTCATGCTGCTGCTGTGGAAGCTGCCGTAACCTACACACTGTGTCGTTTTGCCACTCTGTGGCCTATTCCTGTTTTTGCCACCTCCAGAATGTCATTGTGCCACTCTCTGACCTCATGCTGCTGTGGCTGCTGCCGTCACCTCCACACTCTGTCACTGATGTTGCCACCTGAGCCCTTAGCTTGTTTTTTTCCAGCTTTCTATGCCATGACTCTATCAGGCTACATTCCCGCTTGAGTTTTTTGGTTAGTTTTGCCCTCTTAAGTGCCCAGGCAATTTTATAGTGAAGCGATTCTAAGAGCGGCGGCAGTCATCTGCGTGTCATACTAAAACACAACATTGTATGAAGACCAAACCAAGCTCCCTCTGCATATTTAAGCATGGCACAACGTTCTACAGCACCCTGCAGGCTCTGTGCAGCCTGGAAAAAGCTGTTTTTTAACGCGATTCGTCTCAAAGTAATTCGGACCGAAACTAATTTTGTCGGGAAATTCGGCAAAGTCACCGAATCGAATTTTTGAGAACTTCGCCCATCTCTAATTATTACCTTAATAAACATGCTACTTCCATGTCGCACTAAGTCTGAACTGGTTTATAGAGACCACAAATAAGCCCCCTGACAAAGAACTGATAAGAAAAAGATCTTCTCTCTTGTCATTCCTCATGTTGGCAGCTGATGTTATAAATAACACACCCTTCTTAAAAAAAATGATTGAAAAAAATGCAGCATGATATGCAAATTTTTGTTGTTAAAATGACGGACCCCATTGTAGTCAATGGGTGCCTATCATGCAGTGCTGGTGTCTGCCATGAAACAGATCTGGCACAACCTCTACAACGAAGGCTCCAAATGGAACCTACAATGTAGATTTGAACTGTGTCTTATCTGTTCATCTGATATTTTATCAGTGTTATTATTATTTTTATTTATTTCCATTTTTCTGATGATCACTGTTTAGTGTGCATATAAGTCTTTGACTTTTTAGATTCTTGCACAACATCATGTCATGCCAAGGAGAACTACTATTCTTTCATGCTTACTTTCAAATATACTCACTTAGCCATTAAAGGATCGCATGATTTGATTTCTACACTGTTCTACTTATCTCTCCAAGGCATCTTACATCTAAGCCATCTGGCGAAGCTGATTTGTTCACATTTTTTTTTCTGATTGTTTTTGGACCAAGAATTATAAATCATTGGTATTAATCCAATTGTGTTACTGCAGTGCATCATTTCTATCATGTTCTGTATATAGAGCCCATACCGATAGATCAGCCCTCCTCAGCCACTTGTGAACTACCCTCATTCATTATTAGTAAAAGGACCAACAAGTTCTGCTCTTTCTTTCTTTTTGCCTTTTATTTCCAACCAGATATTTAAATTTTGCTTTAGCCAATCTGATTGCTGGTTTCCAACTCTTGTAGAGTACGAATGAATTTATCATGTGTTGAACTTAGTCTGTAGAAAAAAAGTAAGGTCATTTTAATTTTCTTAATACCCAATGAATTATCACAAATTTCTCATAGAAATTACATAATAAATTACCAATTTCTTACGCTCTGATTGGTTGCTATGGGCAACAAAGAGAGTCTTAGACCAAGACAGTTTTCATACATGTGGCCCTATATTTCTGTTTTCTCATTTAGCTATGCAATTCTTATTCTTAACAGCAAGTGTTCATTTGGCTTGTGTCCCAGACATCTAACAGCTCAGGTTATAATTGTTCATCGCAAGTTTGATTTCCGAAAATTGCAGCATGTTTCATACTCTCCATATAAAGTAAAAGTGTTTGCTGCCACTTGGGAAAGTTCAAGGGAGAAAGCTAAATATAGAAAGATAATACAAAAGGTTAGAAAGCTCTATGAACTGTTAAAATGAAAACAAGAATAAAGGAAAATGCTCACGTAAGCGGTGACCCTACCGACCGTGCTGTGGTTTAAGATAATAGGAGAAAACTGAGAGATTTCCTCAAGTTCCTATTGTTGTTCATTCTGTAATAGGTCAGGTAATCTAAATAACTATGTTTTGTTACAAGTATAAATTCAATTGACATGAATTCAGGATGTGTATAGGTGAAAATGCCAATGGAAATGAATACTAGCACAGGGCACTTAAAGAAAGCTAGGAAACTCACTTTACATTTTATTCATTTATATAGTGCGGTTATAGTTCACTGTGCTGTTCATATTACTCTCTGTCCCTATTACATTTAAATGATATATTGACCTGTCTGTATGGTTTTAAATGTGGGAGGAAAATCGTGCCAACACAAGTAGAACAAACAAACTCCATGCAGATGTCATTGTTGGTCAGATTTGATCTCAGGACCTCCGCACTGCATGGTAAGGTCTCGTTCACACGGCTTATTTCGGAACGGATTTGCCGCCGTATTTACGATCGTAAATCCGTTCCGAAATCAGTCTGAAATAATTTGCAGGCCATTTAATATTGGTTTTAATGGGAAATACGTGTCGTCGTTCAGACGACATGTATTTCCGTGCTGTATTGCCGCCGCGTATTTGCGGCCGCGAAACGGCCGGAGAAACAATGTGCATGTCAATTATTGGGCCGGATGTCGCAATGGATTTACACCATATAATGATTGGGGAATGTAAATCCGTCACGAAATACGTGCCACACTAAGTGACACTTATTTCCAACTGATTTTCAACTGATTTCAACGATCGGCAATCCGACATAAATACGTTCTGAAATAAGCCGTGTGAACATAGCCTAACAATGTTAAGCCCCGAGCCACCGTGCTGCATAGACAGTGCATCAATGGTTAGACTATTTTAATGCACTCTTTAGAAATTTGTAGGGACATTCTAAATGTTGTAAAAATGAAGCCACAAAAAACTCAGTGGTGGAATAGCTGGCTGTTTTACTTTTTGTTTTATTTTCACAGCCTAGTGCTAAAAAAAAAAATTAAACACCTGTGGGCCCAAAATTTGCAATCCCCCCTTGGATGAATTCCCTGAGGAGTCTTGAATCCAAAATATGATTGACTTCTGGAAGGTTGCACCTGTTACTTTGGAGACTTTGCAAATGTGACATTACACCCATCAAATTCTACATTCCAAAAGTCAAATAGTGGTCCATCCAGTGTACACCCTGACATGCAACTAAATAGAAATTTAGACAGCATGCATTGTACGAACCGGCTCCAGCTTTCTGATATAGGTGTACAGATATATCAAAAAGGTAGTATTCCAAAAGCAGGTGCAGACTGGGCTTGTTTAAAAAATCACAGCACTTTTATTGGCATCTTCTTAAAATCCAAACATCAGACAAACAATGCGAGAGACCCTTCACTTGCAAAGGTTCAGTTAGAATGGAGACAAACTGCTGACGCGTTTCGGGTCACGTGACCCTTACTCATGGCTGTTTTGCATATGTTGTTGCTCCATTATATAGGGCCTGTAAAGGTCCTACCAATTAAAAGACAGTTCAATTCACAATATATTAAAACATCAACATTAACTCCATCTAGCTACTCCTATTAACTACAGTATATTCTATAGGCAGTACTGAATGTCGTCAAAAATATTATGCCTAATAACATCTACAGCATTAATAATGATACTGAATGTCCTGACGAGTGTTTAACCCCTTAGGTACTCTGGTGTCGAGGTGGAAAATCCACCAGGCCTCCCTAGCTAGAAGTTTTCTGTGCAAATATCACCTTCACGTACTGACTTATGTACCTGTTCTATACCTATAAACCGTAAGCGCTTTCAAATCCCTCCATGCACTTCTGAGAAATGCTTGGATGACTGCTGAGGTTTTAAATCGATCTTGTTTATCCGCATCTGACATATGTCTCTGATGCGGATTTTGAGTGGGCCGGTGGTGCATCCTACATATTGCACTTTTCAAATTTTGCAGCCTATCAGATTAGATTACAAATTTGGTGTTACAATTAATATATAACTTTGAATTGAAAAATTCTTATTATTGGAAAAAAGATGAAAATGTCATTGCTTTCTTAGCATATTTGGCACATTTTTACATATTCTATGGCCACATCCATAGAATCCCTCACATTCAACCAAGTGTTCCTTGTGGTAGTATTATCATTAAAAAGGCTTGGTGATACTCGTGACCCTATCGTGGGAGCTTTTCTAGAGACAAATCTGATATTACTTTGTAACATTCCTTTGATTTTTTTGTTAACATAAAGGATCGGTAGATGCGTCTTGATAATATCTACTATCTGATGGTATTGCCTACTATAATTCGTAGAAAATGTTATGCTCTGATTATTTCTCTCTTGATATGTCTTTTTTTTGGCAAATAGTTGTTTCCTTTCAATTTTGTTCACTTTGGAAATTGCACTATCTAAGAGTTGCTGGGGAAACCCTCTTTCTTTAAGATTTTCACTGATATTTCTTTGTTGTATAGCATATTCCACTTCTGTGCTGCAGTTCCGTTTTGCTCTGATAAACTCACCTACAGGCATATTCTTTATAACATGAGAGGGATGACAAGAATTGGCCCTGAGTATTGTATTTTGATACATAGGTTTTCTATATGGTTTGACATAAATTTTACCATCTTCTCTACCCTCTAGGGCCACATCTAAATAATTTAGGGATTTCTTTTCATGTTCAAAAGTGAATTTTAAACCCATATGGTTATCATTGATATACATTATAAAATCTTTCACCTTATTGTCATCCCCTATCCAAATAAAGATCAGGTCATCTATATACCTTGTATACCAATTTATACAACCAATGAAAGGTTGTTGTGGGTTAAATAGAAATTTCTCCTCCCAGGAAAACATATAAATATTAGCTAGGGAGGGTGAAAAACGGGCTCCCATGGATGCTCCCGATATTTGGTAATAATATTTTTTATCAAACATGAAGAAATTATTAGCTAGCAAATATTCTACTGCCAGTACCAAAAATGTTTGTTTCTCTTTTGTGTAATTACTAAATCTAAACAGAAAGTCCTGTAGGACTGGGAGGGCCTGGTTGTGTGGGATGCTGGGGTATAATGCCACCACATCGCATGACAACCAGGACCCCCCAGCCGGCCAGGTACGTGACTCCAAAGTGTACACTAATTGTTTGGTATCCCGTAGGAAACCCGGCAAACTCCTCACCAGAGGCTGCAACTGCAAGTCTACCCATCGTCCCAGGTGCTCATTGAGTGAGCCTATACCTGAGACGATGGGTCTGAAGGGTGGCGGAAACACTCCTTAATGCACTTTCGGCAATGCATGGAAGATAGGCATCCTAGGGTTGGCTATGTTCATTTTTTTGGCTAGATGTATTGTGAGTACTCCCATCTTAACTCCCTGATCCAAGACATAAGTTAAAGATTGTTTACTAATGGAAGTTGGGTCATTCTGCACTTGTTTATATTTCGATGTATCTGACAATAATAAATTCAATTCCCGTTGATACAAATCTTTATCCAGGAGCACTGTGCTGCCCCCTTTGTCTGCCTGTTTTATAACCAATCTATCATTGTCTTGTAAATTTTTAAGGGCTATTTGTTCTTGTATAGTCAAATTCCTATCCTTTTTCTTACGTGGTTCACTATTCACTCTATGCTCTAATTCCAGTAAATCTTCCTCTATTCTATCCTGGAAAATTTCCATTGTACTTAATCTGGAGTGTATTGGGTAAAAGTACTCATTACGTACTGCAAAATCATCTGGTATTCTGCCTTCTGGTATTGGGTTTGACATTCAACCAAGTGTTTCTTGTGGTAGTATTATCATTAAAAAGGCTTGGTGATACTCGTGACCCTATCGTGGGAGCTTTTCTAGAGACAAATCTGATATTACTTTGTAACATTCCTTTGATTTTTTTGTTAACATAAAGGATCGGTAGATGTGTCTTGATAATATCTACTATCTGATGGTATTGCCTACTATAATTCGTAGAAAATGTTATGCTCTGATTATTTCTCTCTTGATATGTCTTTTTTTTGGCAAATAGTTGTTTCCTTTCAATTTTGTTCACTTTGTTCACTAAGAGTTGCTGGGGAAACCCTCTTTCTTTAAGATTTTCACTGATATTTCTTTGTTGTATAGCATATTCCACTTCTGTGCTGCAGTTCCGTTTTGCTCTGATAAACTCACCTACCAATATCGGGAGCATCCATGGGAGCCCGTTTTTCACCCTCCCTAGCTAATATTTATATGTTTTCCTGGGAGGAGAAATTTCTAATTAAAACCCAAACAACCTTTCTTGTTTGTAAAAATTGGTATACAATTTATATAGACGACCTGATCTTATTTGTTATAGGGGATGAACAATAAAAGGTGAAAGATTTATAATGTATATCAAAGATAACCATATGGGTTATAAAAAAAATTCACTATTGAACATCGAAAAGAAATCCCTAAATTGATATAGATGTGGCCCAAGAGGGTATGAAAGATGGAATGGTCAAATATTAATGTTCAATCCATATAGAAAGACCTATTGTAACGAAATATAATATTCAGGGCCAATTCTTGTCATCCCTCTCAAGTTAGAAAGAAGGAAAATGCCTGTAGGTTAGTTTATCAGAGCAAAATTGTAACTGCAGCACAGAAGTTGAATATGCTATACAACAAAGAAATATCATTTAAAATCTTAAAGTAAAAGAGGGTTTCCGCCAGCAACTCTTATATAGTTGCAATTTCCAAGTGAACAAAATTGAAAGAAACAACTATTTGCCCAAAAAAAAGACATCAAGAGATGAAATAATCATAGCAACAACATATTCTACCTACGAATTATAGTAGGCAAGACCATCAGATAGGTGAGATCTAATCAAGACACGATCTACCGGATCCATTATTGGTAAACAAAAAAAATCATAGGAATGTTACAAATAAAAATCAGAAATTGTCTCAAGAAAAAGCTCCCACTATAGGGATCACGAAAAGTTATCATCAGAGCCTTTTTAAATGATAATACCTACCACAAGAAACACTTTGGTTTAATGTTGAGGGATTCTATGGATGTGGCCATAGAAAAGGTAAAAATGTGTATTGCCAATATGTACTAAGAAAAGTGCAATGTGACATAGTTCATCTTTTTCCAATAATAATAAATTTTTCAATTCAAAGTTATATTAATTGTAACACCAAATTTGTAATCTATCTGATAGGCTGTGAAATTTGCAAAGTGCAATATGTAGGATGCACCACCGGCCCACTCAAAATCCGCATCAGGAGACATATGTCAGATGCGGATAAACAAGATCAATTTAAAACCTCAGCAGTCTCCAAGCATTTCTCAGAAGTGCATGGAGGGGATTTGAAAGCGCTTACTGTTATAGGTATAGAACAGGTACATAAGTCAGTACGTGGAGGTGATTTGCACAGAAAACTTCTAGCTAGGGAGGCCTGGTGGATTTTCCACCTCGACACCAGAGTACCTAAGGGGTTAAACACTCGTCAGGACATTCAGTATCATTATTAATGCTTTAGATGTTATTAGGCATAAAATTTTTGACAATATTCAATACTGCCTATAGAATATAGTTAATAGGAGTAGCTAGATGGAGTTAATGTTGATGTTTTAATATATTGTGAATTTAAATGTCTTTTAATTAGTAGGACCTTTACAGGTCCTATATAATGGAGCAACAACATATGCAAAACAGCCATGAGTAAGGGTCATATGACCCGAAACGCGTCGGCAGTTTGTTTCCATTCTAACTGAGCCTTTGCAAGTGAAGGGTCTCTCGCATTGTTTGTCTGATGTTTGGATTTTAAGAAGATGCCAATAAAAGTTTTGTGATTTTTTAAACAAGCCCGGTCTGCACCTGCTTTTGGATTCCTCCCTTTTGGATATATCTGTACACCTATAGCCGCCAGCTGGAGCCGGTTCGTACTATGCATGCTGTCTGAATTTGGACTAAGGGGTGGCACCCAGAACGGACAGCTCGCTAGCGGAGTTACAGGTGAGCTGCTTGGCGAGTTAATTGCTGACCGTGGGGTTATTATAGGTTACAAGCTATCATGAAGAGATGGGTATTCAGGTTGCTTTTGAAACAGGTGAAAGTTGGGGAGAGTCTGATGTTTTGGGGTAATGAGTTCCAGAGAATGGGGGAAGCACGAGAGATGTCTTGGAGATGGTTATGTGAAGAGCTGATGAGAGGAGAGCATAGAAGAAGGTCCTGTGAGGAGCGAAGATTGCGAGAGGGGAGGTATCTGGAGATTAGAGCAGAGATGTGTGGAGGGGAGAGGTTATGGAGAGCTTTGTAGGCCATGGTTAGTAACATGAAATGGATTCACTGGGAAATGGGTAGCCAGTGAAGGGACTGACAGAGGGGAGAGGCAGAGGAGTAGCGAGGAGATAGGTGGATAAGATGGGCAGCAGAGTTGAGAATGGTTTGAAGGGGAGCAAGGGAGCTGGATGGGAGGCCACAGAGAACGGTGTTACAGTAGTCTAGACGAGAGATGACAAGAGCATGGACTAATGTTTTTGTAGTGTCAAAGTTGAGCAATGGGCAGATGCGTGAGATTTTTTTCAAGTGGAGGCGACAGGCAGAGGTTTGGATGTGTGGTTTGAAAGACAGAGAGGAGTCAAAGGTTATCCCAAGGCAACGGACTTGTTGAGCTAATGAGAGAGTGCAGCTATTAACATTGACAGAGAGATCAGGTGGAGGGATGGAGTGGGACGGTGGAAAGATGATAAATTCGGTTTTCTCCACATTCAGTTTTAGGAGGCGGGAGGAGAAGGAGGATATGGACGATAGACAGTCTGGGATCAGGGAGAGAAGAGAGTTAATATCAGGACCGGAGATGTAAAGTTGGGTGTCGTCCGCATACAGGTGGTATTGAAAGCCGTGTGAAGGTATGAGCTTACCCATGCCAAAAATGTAGATAGAGAAAAGTAGAGGGCCAGGACTGACCCCTGGGGGACACCAACAGAGAGCAGGTGAGAGGCGGAGTTGGTGCAGGAGTGAGAGACACTGAATATCCGATCAGAGAGGTATGAGGAGATCCAGGAGAGGGCCAAGTCCGTGATGCCGAGGGAGGAGAGGATTTGCAGCAAGTGGGAATGGTAAAACAGTGTCAAAGGCAGAGGATAGGTCTAAGAGGAGAAGTACAGAGTAGTGGCGTGAGCAGCCAATATCAGGCAGCAGCTGCCAACGCAAACAGAATTATGGGGTGTTTTAAAAGGGGCCTAGATGCACACGATGAGAACATCATTCTACCAATATACAAGTCACTGGTCAGACCACATATGGAATATTGTGTACAGTTTTGGGTACTATTTCACAGAAAAGACATTGTTGAGCTTGAACAGGTTCAAAGACAAGCAACAAAAATAATAAAAGGACTGGGTGGACTGCAATACCCAGAAAGATTAGCAAGATTGGGGTTATTTAGTTTAGAGTTAAGACGGCTTTGGGAGAACATAATAAATATGTTTAAATATATCAAAGGTCAATATAGAGATCTCTCCCATGATCTATATAAAATATAAATGCATAAACTAGTATTGAGTCACTTGGGATATGTTGTATCCGTCTCGAAATCCAAGAAGCTTGCTCTGCCGACACCAGATCCGGATCCCGCCCGGCTGCGGGGAAAAAAACACAAACAAAAAGTCCAAAAGAAAGCAGCAACGCAGCAGCGCGAGACAGCGTTTCCAACCCCATTTAAAGGGTGCGTACAAAGGGTTTTTTTTCAATACAAGTGTAGCAGCATACATGAAGGCTAAAAGCGGGAAAAAAACCGGCAGGTTTTGTCCTGTTTTTAGCCTTCTTTGTAGTGTACACTTTGTATTGAAAATAAACCCATTTGTAGCCCCTTAAACCCGGGATTTGGGAAATCTGCATGTTCGTGTGCTGGGCGTTGCTGCTTTGTTTGGATTTTTTGTTTCCCTGATCTAATACCAGGATTTTATTAAAAACAAAGGGGCATCCCCCAATCAAAGGGGGAAAAATTTTTACATAAACATAAAAGGGTATTCTTTACGTGAGTGTGGAACTCTCTGCCAGAGGAATTGTTAGTGAATTCACTAACATAAATTCAAAAAAGGTTTTTTTATCATTTCAGATGTAAAAATTAAATGTTATTACAGATTCTGGAGAAGGTCGTTGATTAGGATTTTTTTGTTGCCAGTTTGGGTTTGGGGAAGGGAAATTTTTTTTTCCCAAAAATGGGGAAAATTGGTTTCACACATGGGGGGGTTTTTTGCCTTCTTTTGGATCAACAGTAGAAAAATGGGCTGAACTTGATGGTGTCTGTCTTTTTTAGCCTTACAAAAATATGTAAGCATATCATCCCCGGCCACTTTTTTTTATTTTAACCTGTCAACTGCCGTTAAAACTTTTTTTCAAATCACCCAATCACATGGCGGAAACTCAGTGTTTAGGATGTAAAATGGTAAGACAATCTCCGCAGTTCAAACGAGCACAGTAGGGGGAAAAAAGGTGATTTGATGCCTTTGAACGTGGACGGTTTTTGGTGCCAGAAGGGCTGGTCTGAGTTTTTCAGAAACTGCTGTTTCCTGGGATTTTCCGCAAACCCATCTCTAGGGTTTACAGAGAAGGTCCAAAAAGAAAAAAACATCCAGTGGCAGCGGGCCCTGTGGCGGAAATGCTTGTTGATGCAGAGGTCAAAGGGAATGGGAAAAGGGCTGGTTCGAGCTGATAAAAAGGGAAAAACAGTGACTCAAATAGCCACCGTTACAACCAAGGTAGGCAGAAAAACTCTTGAACCCCCACAGTACGGCGAACTTTGAGGCAGATGGGTACAGCAGAGAAGCCAACCCCGGGTGAAACTCCTTTCAGCTAAAAAAACAGGAAACTGAGGCTAAAATTTGCCCAAGCTATCGAAATTGGACAGTAGAAGATTGGAAAAACGTTCCCTGGTTGATGAGTCTCGATTTCTGCTGCAAATTTCGGAGGAGGGTAGAATTTGGGTCAACAACATAAAAGCAGGTTTCCCCATCTGCCTTGTATCAACGGTTCAGGTGGTGGTGGTGGTGTAGGGTTGGGGAATATTTTCGGGGCCTCTTTGGGCCCCCTTGGTCCCAATTGAGCATCGTTGCAACCCTTGTGGAATCTTTCCCACGAAGAATTGAGGCAGTTCTGAAGGAAAAAGGGGGGTCAACCGTTATAGCATTTTTTAAAATAATAAAGTGGGGTGGTGTATGTGCTATTGTCAACCTCTAACATACTGGGAGGTGGATTTGACAATGTTTTAAGCTTCATTTTGTTAGTTGACAGGTATATTACAATATGGAGAAAATGAAAACTGTTTGTTATATCCCAGAAGTATTTTATAATTCTCCTGGTTCAACATTTAGTAATTATTTTTTTTTTCTGTTTTCAAAAGTCTCATGGTACAGCTTGGAGATGAAAAAGAACAGGCCCCCCAAAAAGCTCAAAAAAAAATTTTGTTTTTAGCAAAATTTGTGGGATACAGTTTTTATTAAAAAAAATAAAACAAATAAAATACACTTTAGTGAATTAATTAATAAGTAATTAGTGAATTAATTAATAAGTCCTGGCGTGTATAGCATACAACATTTTATCAGTCAATATAATGTTCAGTATGTGCATCAATACCCATGGTTCTCTATTGAATCCAGAAAAAGACACTGAAACTTAGGTCATAAAACAAACTAGCGCAAATGTAGAGTATACAGACGGGAAATCTGAAACCTCCCAACACTTGAATAATTTCACACAGTTGTCAGGAAGGGTTTGGGTATGATTTGTTGGTGGTGTGGCAGTTCTCCTCGTCTGTATACTCTACATTTTCACTAGCTTTTTTTTTTCTTATGTTTCAGTGTCTTTATCTAGCTTGGTTCTTTTCTATAGTACCTCTACAGTTTGAGAAATCCCATGTTCGGTTAATTTTTTCTGTAATATTTTCCACTCAAAATGAAAGGAAATACAGTAAAAAATATTTGTAAATAAATGCTTTGCTGAATTGTAAAAATTGTCTTTAAATATTTCACTACTACAAATGTACATATGATTGCAACAGTACATATATAAAACATATACTTTTTGATTCTGGTAATCAAATTATTACACTTTTTGATCTTTATATTAAGTATAGCATTCTATGTTTATAAGACTATTATTTTTACCTTTAAATACTCTTCCTTTTCAGCACATACAATGACATCATGAGTTCATTGAGTAATTGTGCATAATACTGGAGCAGAAATAGCAGAGGTGAATTTGAGATCCTGGAGTTAATGACTTGTTGCCAAGAAACCCATTGTATCAGTCAGATGTTACTCTGCTGAAATTGATTTTCTCATAACGGTGTCCTGCTTAGCAAAGTATGATATTATAGAGGACCATATATGATTAAACAATGACAGACATCCATACATACTTCAATAGCTTTGTACTATCTAATCCCAGCTATAAAGTCCATATGTGACAAAAAGTCCCATTTATCTAGTCATAGCTTTGTCTACAATTTTCTTCAATATTTCCTTGGTCTTGTTTGTTGAAGCTTTTCCAGGTGTGCCAGTAAAGCTTAAAAAGAAGATGTCTTTTGGAGGAGATAAATGTGTTTCTATTAGAGATGGGCGAATTGATTCTAACGAAGTGGAATTCATTTAGAAATTTCAAAAAAAACTTGGGTTTGGGAAACGAAGTGAACTTTTGGGGGTATTCGGGGGGAATGAAGTGTGCTTTTGAGGGTAAAATGGCTGCGACACATGGCGTACATGGGAAACGCACTTGGGGGGGAAAAAGGGCATACCCTGCATGACAATGCAGAGATGAAGCCAATAGAGCGGCGGGTTCTGTGACGTCACCGCACTATTAAGCCCGGCGCGACGCCGGGAGCTCACACTCCTCTCACTGTGCTATCAGGGAGGTGCTCCGCAGCTGATACTCTTATGAAAATTTTTTCTGTGGGGTGTCTAGTTGTCTCGAGATGTTCTCTTAATGTTTTTTCCAATTTTTTGGGGTTTTATTGGATCTGAAACCCAGGTGGGGGCCACTGCAGCTGCATTCATTCAATACCAGTGGGTCAAAAGCAGTTCCCTGTTGTTTCATTTAAAGAACAGGGTTTTTTCAACAAAATACCCCCTTCATTTTGGCTGCTTAATTTTATTGTGAATTTACATCAGGGTTTAATTAAAGCGTTGTTTTGCTGGTGTGCTGACCCAAATAACCGTCTTTTTTAACGCCAAAAAAATATAAATTTTTTCCTGTGGAATTTAAAGCAAAAGGGTTTAAAACAACGTATCTCTTGTTGTGTGGGGTAGAAAACACGCAATTGTAACATGCTACAAAGCTATATTTTGTGGGGCTCAAATTTTTGGCGCAAATTTTCATCCCGGGGTATTTGCGTTGTTTTGCTGGTGGCTAACCCCCCAAAAAACCGTCTTTTTTAACGCCAAAATATATAAATTTTTCCTGGCCTAATTCACAAGCAAAGGTTAATTCAAATGTATCTCTTGTTGTGTGGTGTAGAAAAAACGCAAATTTTAAAAACCCCTACAAAGTATAGTTTGTGGGCTCAATTCTTTGGCGCAATTTCCCTCCGGGGTTGATTTAGCGTTGTTTTTTGGTGTGTGACCCCAAAAAAACCGTCTTTTTTAACGCAAAATATATAATTTTTTCTGTGCCTAATTCACAAGCAAGGTTTAAAACAACTGTATTCTGTTTTGTGGGTAGAAAAAAAAAGGGAAATTTTAACACGTACAAAGACTTGTTTGTGCGGCCAATTCTTTTGGGCAATTTTCATCCAGGGGGTTAAATTGCGTTTTTTTTGTGGTGTGTGACAAAAATAAACCCTCTTTTTCAACGCCAAAATATATCATTTTTTCCTGTAGCCTAATTATGTCCCAAGGGTTTAATTAAGCCCGTTTGTGCTTTTACATTTTGTAAAAAACAGTGTTTTTTTTAAAGACACTACAAGTAAATTTTTCCCGGCCATTTGTGGAGCGAAAAATTTTTATCCCAAGGGTTAACCAAGCTTGTTACTGGGTTTTTTTTGGGGTCAAAAAAAGGGTGTATATTTATCATTCAGATTTTCATCAAACTTTTTTGTACATTTAGAAAAAAACAGTATGTCAGAGGAGGTGGCAGGCTTGCACCTGCGAGTGGCAGTCGCCCAAAAATTCCCGGAACAGGCCCAGGTCGCAGCACAGCAAAGGGGGGCGTGCAGCAGGGGTCATCGGTGAGGCCCCAATGCCGCTGTATTTTAGCGGCCGTGTGTTGTTCAGCAACCCAAAGGGGTTTTGATTGGTTGATAGGTCTCCCCTTCCCCCCAGTGCAATGACAACCCAGCCAAGAGTCGGTGGGGGAACCTCGACAAACCATTTTGTTGGCATGGCCCCGGGGGCGGGTCAGCGGCCCCCATGTCCCCAGCCGCCCCGCCATTGGTTCCCCCGCCAAAGATCTACTAGTGGGCTGGGGTCAACGCCCCTATATAGCGAGGATGAACAATTTGAGGAGGGCGTCAGCAGCTATTGGAGCGAAGAAATGGGGCCAATACCGGGTTCTTGCAGTGGCGGCAAAGTATAGTGTGGAGAGTGGCATGGGAGGTTGTTTTGAGAGGTCAGCCTCGGCATACCAAGGACGGTGTGAGGGGCGCGTACGATGAAAACACAAACAGATGTAAAGTAGCCGACCGAATTGTGAGACGGGTGAGGCAAGGGGTTTTATATGTCGGGAAAAAGGGGGGTCAGCTTGGGTCAGGCAGCAAAAAGCCAGCAAGTGGGTGTGTGGCCGTGGTCAGCAACTGCAGCAAAATGTGGGCGGGAGCCAGCGGCCAAAGGGTAAAAAACCCCCCTTCGCAGGTCCCAAAAAATTTTCGGGGGAAAGGGGCTCAGGAGGCAGCGGCGTAGTCATCAGTGCGGAGGTTGGGGCAAAATCCCAACCGGCGGTGTGGGAGTTCTTTGCTAAAACACCGGGGGCCCAAAATGGGTATATGTAGAATCTGTGGGCAGAAAGTGAAGCGTGGCCCGGGAGCTAACGTTGGCCTCACGGCCCTTTCGTCAACACAGCAGGGGTTTCCATCGGTGGCCTGGGAGAAAAATGGCTCAGATGTGGGGGTCCATCTGCGCCGCGAAAAGCAGCAGCAGCACCCGGTGGCACGCATGCCATTGAGCAGCAAAAGGGTCCCCCCCCTCTGCAGAAGGGAGCTGTTTCTCTTTGAATCATCTCCGGTCCCGATGCTGCTCTCGTAATCATGGCGCCCGCAGTCGTTCAGCAGGCGATTGCAAAGGACAAAGTATGGTCCAACCATCCAAGGTTTCAGGGGACCCGGTCCTGTCCAAGTTGTTGGTACTGCAGTCCCTCCCTTTCCAAAGGTGGACTCTGACGTTCAGGAAATAATGGTTGTGCCGAGCGAGATGGAGAGTCCAAGCCCTAATTTCTTTCCCAAAAAGGGGAGTACAGACTTTATAAATATGTAGAACACAAGGTGGGTCAGTCCCTTTGGGTTATCGGTTTGTTCAAGGTGCACGGCCGCCGGAGTTTGGAGCTGAATTTCGGTCAGGGGCCCGTACATGTCCCTTTCGGCCCACTGGGTGAATGTGCTTCCGGCCCAGGGACACCAACAACTTGGCAGGAGAGCCGTTTCTCCTCCCCCGTTGTCAAATGTCACCTGCGCCAATGTCCGCCTCCCCCTCCTCCCCACCACCACCATCTCAGCCCCCACAAGTACTGTCCCTCTACCACATGGGGGCACAGCGGTGTCACGCAGTTCTACACCTGGCTTCCTCGGCGAACGAAATCACACGGGGGGAACTGCTCCGTGTCATGCAGCAAGAAATCGATGTGTGGTTTTTCCGCCAAATGCAAATCGGAACCATGGGACTGACAATGGGGGAAAAATGGTGTCCGTGCTGCACCAAGGGGGATGGTCATGCGCCTGCATGGGCCCAAAGTGTTCAATCTGGTTGTGAAAAAGGGTTCCCGAAGTCTTCCACGTCTTAGAACATTCTGAAAATGGCCAGGAAACTGTGCATGCACTTTATCCCTTGTAAAAGGGAACACCATCCTCGAGTTGAGCGGCAGAAAAAGGCCCCCCAAAAACCCCTCTGATAGGCGATGTTTCCCCCCGCTGGGGAAATTCCCGCCTGCACATGTTGGGGGCCGACTGAAAGAACAGAGAAAGGCCATTAACGATTTTTTGATGATCCCGCGACAGAATACTCCCTGTTTTAAAATTTGATGTAGCCCCTGGGGCTCATGCGTGACCCCTGCCCTTTGTTGGGGCCATTCGAGGAGGGGCGTTATTTGTCAGTCGCCAGGATACGGGATGAATAACTCATTCACTGCTTCATGTCTGGGAAAAGATGCGAAAAATCTGTCTGGGAGGGGACTGGACGTGGCGATAATTTGTGGCCCCCATGAGTCCGGTGGGGACTGAAAAGGAGGAGGAGGAGGAGGACTTGGAGCAGAAGATTGTCTGGGGAAATGAGTGGATTTTTACCCAGGTGACAAGAGAGGAGGAGAGGGAGCAGCTGGAGGAGGTGGATGGGGAGGAAGAGGGCAGTGACCCCCCAAGACCGTGGCAGCATAAGTGGAAATGGAGGGGGAGCCCCCAGGTCACTTGTGCAGATGGCCGCAGCTGTTATTTGCCTGGGTAGTGGCGCCGAATAGTCACATCCGGGAGGGGGGGATGACTTCTGGCTCTCACCCCTATTGGACCCCCCGCTACTGGTCCAAAAAGGGAGCCTTTTTCCAGCTATTGAGAGGGGAAAACAAATCAAATCTTGGGAAATCCCCCGTAACAGTTGGCCCCTGCCCTTTTGCGCTGTCCCCCCTTACAGGTTGACTGGGGGGTTCCCCAGCGCTCACTACTATGCCGCTTTGCTGGGGGGAAAGGGGACGGGGTAGGAGCAGTACCCGCTCCATCAGTAGTACCCAAGTCTGGAGTCACTGTGAGGGCTTCCTTCACCCGCCTAGTGAGGGGGAAGTCGCCAGCGCAGCAGCAGGACCGGAGCAGTCTGAACCAACAGGGTTTTGGCCCACTTGGACGCCTCTGCCACCTAGTTAGGAGTCCCCTGGACTATGGGCAGCCAAACTGGATGTGTGGCCGCAACTTGCCCGGGTTTTCAGTGGAGAAGCTGTCCTGCCGGCCGTGTGTGGCATCAGAGCGGGTGTTAGTGTGGCGGGGGCCTGTTACCCCCCAAAGGGGAACCGCCTGTCCATGGGGAAAGTTGAACGACTGCCCTTTCAAGTGAAACAGGCGTGGATCGGCCGGATTTCCACACACCCAAAGCCTTAGGCATCAATCTGGGGTTTAAACTCCTGCCTCACCCCTATTCTGATGCCGTCACCCACCGATGCCCCAAATTGTGGGCAGTTTTCAAACTGCCCCACCACCATCTTTTCCAGGGACTGGGATTGCCCCCACCTCAAAACTCTGTCTTGTGCCCTCTATGACCTCATGCTGCTATGCTGTTGCTGTTGCCGTGACATACACAATGTTCTTTTTTGCCCTGTTGACCTCATGCGCGCTGTGGCTGCTGCCCTGTCCCCCACAAATGTGTTTGTGCCATCCTGACCTCATGCTGCTGCCGCCGTGACCTCCCCTCGCAGTCATTGTGCCCCTTGTGGCTTCCCCCTGTTTTGCCCCTCCAGAATGTCATTGTGCCACTGCCTGATCTCATGCTGTGCTGTCGTGCCCTCCCCACTGTGTGATTGTGCCACTCTGTGGCTTAATACTGTTTTGCCGCCTCCAAAATTTGTCATTGTGGCCACTGCCTGATTCATACTGCTGCCACCGTGACCTCCACACTGTGTGATTGTTGCCACTCTGTGGCCTAAAAATGTTTTGCCGCCTCCAGAATGTCATTGTCCCACTGTCTGATCTATACTGCTGCCACCGTGACCTCCACACTGTGTGATTGTGCCACTCTGTGGCCTAATACTGTTTTGCCGCCTCCGAATGTCATTGTGCCACTCCCTGATCTCTTTACGCTGCCGCTGTGACCTCCACACTGTGTGATTGTGCCACTCTGTGGCTTCCCAATTTTTTTGCCAACTCCAGAATGTCATTGTGCCACTGCCTGACCTCATATTGCTGTGGCTGCCGCCGTCACCTCCACACTCTGTCACTAATGTTGCCACCTGAGCTCTCAGCTTGTTTTTTTTCCCGCTTTCGCTGGCATGACTTTATCAGGCTACATTCCCGCTTGAGTTTTTTGGTCAGTTTTTCCCTCTTTAGTGCCCAGGGAATTTTATAGTGAAGCGATTCTAAGAGCGGTGGCAGTCATATGAGTGTCAGACTAAAAAACAACATGTATGAAGAAAAAACCCAGTCCCTATGCATTTTAAGATGGCACAACGTTTACAGCACCTGGGCTCTGTGCAGCGGGAAATAGCTGTTTTTTACGGATTCGTGGAAGAAATTTTTTCAAAAAAAAACGAATTTGGTGGGGAAAATTCGGCGAGTGCCCGAATCAAATTTTTTGAGAAATTCCCCCATTTTAAATTATAATAGTGTTGGCGATTATTATCGCCCAAAAAGTTGAAATGGGGCACAGTTTTATGTTGATCGAAATTTTTAGATCTGCGAAAATTTGGTTAAAAATCTGTGATCATCTATTAAGATCGCGCCTTTTTGGGCGTTTCCCGTTTTTTTGGCGGCCAGAAATCAGCTTACAAAAATAGAGCGGGGTGAGATGTTGTCGACGTATGATGTGATGTTGCGTTTGGGCGGGAAAAAAAATCACATGACTCGTTTTAATAAAACACCCCTTCCTGTTCAGGATCAGTGTCTTCCGTCTCTTTAGCAGGAAAACTTTCGCTTGGGTGTCAAAAGGGTCAGCGAAATTATTTATTTCTTCCAAAAGAAAGCTTATGTTAGCTGTGTCCCTTTAAAACTTAGTTAGATCAGAGATTGGAAATTTTATGTAGTTGGTGGAATTTTTAAAAGGAGCATCTACCGCTATAAGTCACGGAGGGGGGGCGGGGGTGGTTGGGGGGGGGGTGTGGGGGCGAACAAGACAAGCTTATAAAGAATACGGGAAAAATTCACCAAGACTTAGTTTAAACTGCACTGCAATAACTTTATTATTAACAGTTTTCTATTGAAATATTTCTGGATTTTTTAGTAACTGCAGGTCTCTTTGTTAGGTGCAAAACTCCCCTTTTTTTTTCATTACATTTTAGGGTAGGTGTTCTTTTTCAATTTTGCCCTTCAGCTTTGTTGATATATCCACCTTTCAGTTAAATTAGAATCCCGCAATTTTGTAGTCAGCACAGGTTTTATAGGTGCCAAAAATTACCTTTTATTATCCGAAAACATTACAGATACGTGTTTTTTCACTTTTGCGCACTACAGTTTTTTTCATTGAGGCACTTTGCAAATTAAATGTGAATTTCAGCAATTGTGTTAGTCACCAGAGTGAATTGATTTGGTGCAAAAAAATACCTTTTTTATCCGAATACATTACAGATACGTGTTTTTTGCCCCTTTTGCACAGTCCAGATTTGTTGGGTAGAGCCACCTTGCAGTTAAATTTGAATCCAGCAATTGTGTAGTTACCAAAAGGTGAATTGATAGGTGCAAGAAATACTTTTATTATCCGAATACATTACAGATACGTGTTTTTTCACTTTGGCACCCCTACAGCTTAGTTCATTGAGGCACCTTGCACTAAATGTGAATACAGCAATTTTGTAGTCACCACAGGTGAATTGATATGTGCCAAAAATACCTTTTATTATCCGAAAAACATTACAGTACGTGTTTTTTGCATTTTTGCCCAGTCCAGTTTGTTGTAGAGCCCCTTGCATTTAAAAATTTAAATCCAGCAATTGTTTGTTCCCAAAAGGTGTTTTTAATAGGTGCCAAAAAATACCTTTTTTTAAAAACCGAATAATTACAGATAGTTTTTTTTTCCTTTGGCGCACACAGTTTGTTATTGGGCCCCTTGCACTGAAATGTGAATACAGAAAAATTTTTGTCACCACAGGTGAATTGAAGGTCCAAAAATACCTTTTAATTCCGTTATACATTTAGCAGGTGTTTTTTTCCTTTTTGCTCAGTCAAGTTTGTTAAATTATCTACTTTAATTTTTTAATTTGAATCCGCAATTTGTTTTGATTTGGGGATTTGAGATAGCTGTGATTTGCCGTTTTTAATAAGAGACTTTCCAAAACTCCATTCCTTCTAAATTTTTATATTTCTGAACATGGAGCGAAATTAGGTGGAAAGCGGAAAAGAGGGGGTTTTGGACTGGAGGGTAGGGGTTTAAAGGAAGGGCTCCTTCAGTGCTGGGGGAAAACAGCATGCAGCGGATGTCAGTTGGGACTTCGGCCTGTCATCGGGGGTAGGGCCCTGTAAATTTCGTAAAAAAACAGCGTCGCCAATCTGTCCTTCAGGGTTAATGAACCTGTTTCCGGCAGTCTTCCCTCTGTCCTCCCAGTCACGGCCACAAAATGTCTCATCAGATCACCGCACCCGTAAACATGAAGCAGCCCAAATGTCAACTTGTACCCACCATGTGGAAATCCATTTTCTGAAGACCTCTTTGATGAAAAAAATGGGGTTGGGGTAGAAGGATTTTAAAAAGTCAAGAGGCAAAGAGGATGATTTTTTGCTTGACCCCAGTTCTGATCCCATAGAGGAGGAAAAGGGAAAGCGATCAATCGGCAAAAACCCGGGCGGTCGGAAAACCCCTTGCAGTCCCTTTGTTTTGAGCCCGAAGCTCCGGGATGCAGAATGTCGGCGACAAAAAGTCATTGTGTTGAGTTGGCGACCTGCGGATCCAACGGGGGTTTTTTCAGCGAATTTGTTTACGGCGCTTCATCGTGGTTAGGGAAGTGAGGGGTAGTGTCGTACGGGTTCCCTCAAAAGGGGAGAGGGCGGTCGCAAAGAGTCCGGATATGATTCCGCCACCACGGTCAGCGCAAACCCGCTCCTCGCTTATCCCCGTCAAAAGGCCCAGGACCTTAAAAGCCTGGGCCCTTTTTGAGAAAGCCTCTGATTCCCCCAGCGAGGTCTATGCCGCCTTTGCCGAAAAACGCTAAGTAGAGGAAAAAAACCCTTAGGGGGTTTTAAACCACCCCCAAAAATTGTCTAGTCACATGCAGCGATGCAGGGTTTGAAAGGGAAAGGCAATACTGGGCCAAAAATGCCAGCCGGGACTCAGGCCCCAACCACTGCCACCTCTTTCTCCGCCCCTCCCCCCCCCCCAAGGTTCCTCAGCTGTCCATGTTTTTAGAGTCATGATCGGGGATCAGCCTCCGCTTAACCTCCCCGTCCCCCGAGTACCAACCCCACAAGAGTGCATCCTCCCTTTTTTTCCCTCCCGCCTTTTGATGACCTGCCGACTTTACGGGGCCCAGCTAGCAGACCTTCTGTCTTCCAGGTTTGGGAGCAGAAAAAAAACATTTTAAACCCCAAAACCATCCCAAAAGCCAAAAAGCCAAAATGTCGGCTTTGGCCGGTTTTTTTGGCCTTGGAAAATGTTGCCTTTCCGTCTGGTGGCACAGATGGGTTCTGCCCTCTTGCCCTTGCCTCCCCCCAAATCCCAAAGCTGAGCAGGTTTTCTTTGCCAGAAAAGCCCCCCCTCCCCTGGCCAGCCAGGTGTCATCAAAATTTTTTCAAGGCGTTGTCTGCATTGGGGCCCGGAAAAGTTCCTTGACCCCCGAAAAATGGATAGTAACCCCGGCCCAAAGGCCGCTATATCTCTGTGCAGTCACTGGGTAGCTGGGTGGATGTCTTGGGGGTGACGGTGGCTTTGGGGTCGGCGCCGCTTTTAAAAAAACTCCCAGGGGAGGGTGCAGGGTTTTTTCCCCCCAAAGGGTCCCGGGTGGATCACGTGCCCAGAGAAACCGGCCGTTTTTGAAATTAATCTGTTTGGAGCCGTCCACAAAAGTAGGAGCTGTGGAGGTTTCCCCGCAACGAGACCAAGCATGGCGGGTGCAAAAACCCTTGTCCGCAGGGGGTGGCGTTTTAAAGGGGCGAAATCTGGGGGGGCCCCCCCTTAAGACGGTGGTGGAGCACATCCTTGCCTGGCCATGTCAGAACCTTGTCGTCCAGAAATTTCAAAGAGCTACCCGGGCTGGACTCCCTGCTGGGGGAAGGCTCAAAGTCTAAGTTGCATTCCCCCGTACGCACCCGCTTTTTCCCCCCTGGGCGTTGCAGCGTCAGCTCGGCCCCCTTTTTAAACCCGTTCATTGTTGCGTGGAACCGCTGGAATTAAAAACCCCCCCAAATGCTCCAGCGTTTGTGTAGCGGGCGCCAATCCCATTAGCAGTACGAAGTGACACAGGGCCCTGAAAAGAGGGGGTGCGGACTGGGGTTTTGAGCCCCCCGAGGGGTGGGGCCGGTGAAAGACTCTGCACCATCCCTTCCGTTTTGAAGAAGCCACCAAAATGGTCAGTGGGCAATGCCCTTGTCAGATGGCATTGGGTGATCTTGTTCTGGAAGATGTTTGGGGCACTCTGAAACAACAGGGCCCGCCAGTGAAGGAGGAGGAGAAAGGGCACAGATGGGACACGGAGCCTTTCTCTGTCAAATCCACAAGGCCGAAGTTTCACAATTTCATCGGTCTTCATTAGGCAGTGGTTCGGGGTCCAGGGTAGTGCAAGGCGGCATTTAGCTCTCGGGGTGCTCTTTCAAGCAAGCCAGGGCGTGTTGAAGCTGTGCCGAGGCAGCGGGGGAGGGGGAGGTTTTCCCAGACACGACGTTCCGACGTCCTGCCTTGGAAAGAGGTTGGGCGAATTTAAGGCGGGGAGGAAGTGAGGAGATGAGTTTGTAGGCCCCGACCCGAGGCTTGGGGAAAAACAAGGCTCATTTCTCACCTGAGTGCTTGGATGCCCATTTCCCCCCAACATGATCTCGCATTAAGGCCATCAAATGAACAACAGTTACTGGGTGGCCCCCCCTCCGGTCCCGGTACAAAAAAAAACTCGCATTTCCCTTTCCCCCCACCCAAATAGAGAGTAAAAAAGCAGGAAAAGGGGACCTTGTGTTGATCAATGGGACATTGTTGCGTCTCTTTTACGTTCCCCAAAAGTCATGGGGGAACAAACATCAGCGCGTGACGCAGTAGGTGCCAAGTAGCCGTTGGGCGAAGCAGGCAAGGTGGCAGAAGCCTAATGGGTAAATTGGCAATCTTTATTTACCACCTCCCCAAAGCATGCAATGCAGGGCAAAAATCCAACACACAGGACCCGCTTAGTTTATGTGCACGCTTCTGCTCTCAAACCCATGTTTTTTTTGTGTTTCCGACCCCAAAAGATTCTGGGTATCCAAAAGGTGAATGGCCCCAGCCACTGCCACGCCCCTAGTTTGTTTCCGCCCAGCAGCAGCTCATATCGAGCGGCCCCTTCACACAGTGGGGAGTCATTAAGACAAAGCTCCCGGTTTCATAGATTAAAGGGATCGTTTGACTTTCTCAGATGAATCGGCATGGACCTGTAATGTTTGGGGGCCCCCAAATTTCCAAGGGGGCACCATTTGTTGCCGGTCTATTCACATTCTTCTTCAAACAGAAATGGTCCTCTTGAAAACTTTTTTTTTAAAATGTATTTCTTACTCAAATTTTTTTTCTCTTTTCCCCAAAGTTCATTTTTCTGGTTTTGTGTGAGGGACTGAAAAGACAGCAAGTTTTATGAACACCCTATTCCATTTATCACTTTTCTTTAGAAATTTTCGCTTTGTCAATGGTTTTTTGGGTCATGTTGCTGTGGAGATACAGCTATAATTTGGTCCTTGAAAAAGAAATGTGGTTTTTAATGGCATTTTCCCTCCAATTTTTAATATGGTGAGAATCTATTTATAAATTTTTTGGGGTCTGTTGCTGTGGATACAACAATAATCATAGTCCCTTTTGGAACAGAAAAGTGGTTGTAAGTGGCATTTTTCCCCCACAATTTTTAACAGTGGCTTAGAAGTTTTTTATAATTTTTTTTTGGGGATGTGCTTTGAAATGCAGCAATCTACAGGTTATTATGAAAAAAGTTGTTTTAACAGACATTTGTTCTTTACAATGTCAAGAGTGGCTCAAGGGTGATGGTTTTTTGTCAAAAATCAGGGAAAAGGTAGGACATGTTAATAGAAATATTGCAAATGACTTGTTTTTGGGAAAAATTTTTAAAAGCTTCAATCCCTGATTGGACAAAACCCTTTAATTTCAATTAAAAAGAGAAACAAAGAAAAGGGGGGATTCCATCCCTTTTTTTAAAAAAAGTGTTTTCTTGGGAAATTTCTTCTAAAAAAATTGCATGTTTCCAAAAATTTTTTGGGAAAAAAAAATTTCCCCTTGGGTTTTTAAAGGGAGGGTTTCAGGGGAAAACCCTTTAAGATGGGAGGTTTTTCAGGGACCCTGGGGGTTTTGGGGGCAAAGGGGCAGAGAACAAAAATTTAAAAGAGACAATTTCCTCCAGCACGTTGAGTAAAATGAGAAAAAAAAAAAGCCCAAGGGGAAAAAAGGGGACCCGGGTGGAACAAAGGGAAAGGTTTAAACCCCCCGTATTTCCAAGTTTAAAGGGTCAATTGGTCCGCACTCATACGGGGGGGGCAAGTGGGTTTCCCGGGAAAAAAGGGACCGTATTGTCCAGTGAAACTAAAATGGTGGTTTTAAAGGGCTCCTTTTTTTTGGCCTTTTTAATTGGGGGGGACGCAGGTTTGGGGCTATGCTGGGGCCAGGGGCGGGATAGGTTTTTATGTTCCCGTGAAAAATAAATGGTGGTTCAAAGATCCTTTTTTTTGGCACTTTTTTTTTTGGGGTAAGGGAGGGGTTTTGGGGCCCCTTTCTTGGGGGCCCCGGGGCAGGGATAGGGCAATTTTCCAGTTTAAAAATTAAAAAGGTGGGGTTTAAAGGGCTCCTTTTTCTGGCACCTTTTTTAAACTTTTGGGGGCATTGGGAGGTTTTTGGGGGTCATGTTTTGGGGCCCCGGGGCAGGTATAGTCTATGTCCAGTGAAAACTAAAAATTTGGGGGTTCAAAAAAAACTCCCTTTTTCCGGGGACTTTTTAAAAATGGGGGCCTTTCAGGTTTTGGGGCTCATGTGGGGTTTTCCCGGGGAAGGGGTTTTTCAATGTTCCCGTTTTAAGTTTTAAAATTTTTGTTTTAAATTTATTCTGCCTTCTGGGACTTTTTAAATTTTTTGGGGTGGGGCAGGGGGTTTTTTAAACGTCATGCTGTTTGGTTTCATGGCAGGGGTAGTGAATGGGTCTGTGATTTTTTTTCTTTTGGGTTTTTTTTAACCTTTAAATGTGGTTGGCCCAGATGTAAAACACGTATCCATTTTTACTGGGTTTTATGTTAAAATTTCCCGTTTCCAGCCCTGTTTGGGTGTAAGGGAAAGAAAAGGGGTTGTTGCTTCCATAGACCTTTTAATGGTCATCGATCATAATCTTCATCGACCCTTGAATTTCTTTTTCCCCCTGATGGGGCGGTAGGGCCATGGCGATGTTGGTTTGGGCCAACGTTATCGTTCCCAATTTCTAAATTTAAAAGGGGGAAAAGTTTTAGCAAAGACAATTTTTACATTTGGTCTACCCCCCCAAAAAAGGGGGGGACTGTATACTGGCTTTTTATTATAAATACAAAGTTCTATGAAATTTTTAAAAACTTCAGTTTTTTTTATTTAAGTTTCAACCAAAAATTTTAGAAACGTGTTGGACCCCCTAAAATTTCCCCCTACAAATGGGCTGCTTTAGTAATTTCTTTCTCAGGTTGGACGCTTTTTTGGACCAAAAAAAAAAGTTTTGCAAAAATTTTAAAATAAAAAAATTTCAGGGGAAATTTAAAACCCTTTTTTAAAAAACAAAAAACTGGGCCAAACAGTTTTTTTTAGGGATTGGCCCTCCCATAAAAATTATTTCATAAAGGAATATCCCTTTAATATCACCCTTTGGAAAAGCCTTTTAAAGGGGGTTGGGCCTTTTTTTTTCCCTTTTTTTATCCAAATTTATAAAAAAAAACCCCTAAGCTATAAACCAAAAGCTATTACACAAAAACTTAGGGGCAACCTTACTGGCTAAAAAACTTTTCCAGAAATTCCTTGGGAAATTTTCAGAAATTTATCACAAATTGCCCTAAGAGGTTTCCCTTTAATATTTTTTTTAAACCCCTTTGGTTTTGATTTGGGGCATTAGGGGCCCCCGGGCCATTAGGTATCCCAAAAACCCCATTTTAAAATAAATATTGGGTTCTTTTTTTCTGTTTACACTGTTCCCTAAGTTCTACAGTTGCTAGGGGCACCACTTCACTCATCCAGGTTTAGGTAAGAAATTCAAAAACTGACGATTCATTTTCTTGTAATTCATCATTAAAGGGGTTGTCACACTTTAGATAGTGATGACAATGAATGAGAGTTCTAATTACAGCTGAGCATCGACGCTTGGCTAAACTCAAAACTCCCATTCATATTTCAAAAATAGAAAAAGTTTGGAATTTTTTTACGGTACCAAAACATAACGGAAACCCTACATGTTTGGTATTGCCGGATGTGTATCAACCTGTAGAATACAGATAACACATTGTATGGAACGCAGATTGAACGCCGTAAAAGCAAAACCCTGGCAAACATGGCGAAAATAAAAAAAAATTTCACAATTTGTCCCACTTGGAATTTTTTTTGTGGTTTCCCAGTATATTCTATAGTATAGTACATCTTGTCCCGCAAAATAAAAGTCCTCATGTGTCTATGTAGGTGGAAAAATAAAAAAGTTATGGCTCTGGGAAGGCGAGGAGGGAAAAACTAACGAGTTAACAAAAAAAAAAACGCCGGGTCCTTAAGGGGTTAAATCATGGTATTTATTTGAAACAAAATAATTTGAGAGTTTGAAAAAACTTCCAGCGAAAGCTTTCTACCTTCATGAGACATAATAGTATTACGTTAAAACATCTTTGTAAAGGATATATTGAACACTGTGTTACCTGAGTTTTTCACAGATCGGATAAAAGCATATTGACATAGTATAATTTAGGTAGAAACTTCACAGGTCTTGCATGATCATGATATTTCTAGTAGTTTTAAAATACCATGGAGCTACATATTTGTCCAAGCTGTTGAAAGTCGATAGAGTTGCAACTCAACATACAATACCACCTGATGATCAATCACATTTAATTACCATAGATCACAGATCCACCAGTGTTTATCCAGACAACTAATCTATAAAGATAAATATGTAGTCATCTAAGATACATAAAGTAACAGCTATTTCCTGGTACACAAAAAGGTGAAACCTCATCCAGAACACCTGCTGATTTATTTTCTTGAATACTTGTCAATAGAATATGTATTCACTGTAAAGAAACTACAACACTATTAGCTTTATATGTCAAATACACTATTACACATATTATAGTTTGAAGCTAGTGAGAAAAAACAATATAAAGCAAAGCAAAAAAACAAAGTGTGAGGTCATTTGTAACAGTAAATATGTGAATAGCTAGTAGTGATACTAAATAGGGATTTTGCACACATCAGGGCACAGTTATTATGGTAATTGCACCAGAATTCTGGTGCAATGTGTGCCAAAAAATACTGGCAAACATGCTTTACACCACATTTACTATGAATTTTAGACAGTTTTTAGACACTTTTGCACCTGGTCCAACAAAAAGGGATGTAGGTTAGCAAATGCCTAAAAATGTACTAAAATTTTACTGCAATTAGTTGCATTAAGTCAGCCAACTAATAGCAGGTATAAAACCTAAACTAGAAAGATTTATCAATACTATGATAAACGTGGCACATTCTAAGACTCTCTAGTCTAATCCCTTAAACCACCTGAATGTATGGGTACATCCTGGTGGAGTTAAGGAGTTTGTAACAGGATTGCAGCGCTGGGTGTTAGCGGCTAATTGCAGCTAACACCCAGCAGTTACAGCGGGGGAAGGGCGGGGGCGCCATCGCACGCCCGCGCTGTTTAACCCTTTAGACGTGGCATCTAAAAGATTGAAAAACGGTACAGCACACCGTTCTTCACTCTGATCGGAGTCCTCGCAGTGTAACTGCAGGGATCTGATGCCTGTACATGGCAGCGGGAAGCCTTCAGAAGGTCTCCATCACTGCCATGTTCTCTTTTGCCCCACTTCTGGTCCCAGGCAGGAATTGGGATAACCGCCAACTTTGTACACCCTAATGCATTGTCTAATGCATGGTACCTTAGTGTATCCATGGGATTTACAGCCAAAATACAGTGTTTCTGGGAACTAATTTTTAATTTTATTATACTACATATTCAGCTCGAGATAATATGCGTTATGTAACTATTTTGTAATTGTTTAATTTACAATATCTTAACAAAATCAGTTAATCCCCTTACAATATCTTTGGATACCATCCAGACTCTTCCCCTGTCATTTAAAGTTGTTCTGAAAAAATAGAGGGATTAGTTTTTTGCTAGAGGTGTTGTAGAGTCAAAATATGAATTTCTTATGTGAGCCAGTAATGCCATTAAATAAACTGTTGGGTGCATCTCTCAGGATGTTTCAGAGCTTTATAGAACAAAATTCCTCAATGTGTATATACTGGAATGTATTTCATCATTTAATATTTTAAACCCATTATCTCTTTAATGATTTTAACAGCTTGTTGGATGGGTAGACTAAAAACGCACATTCCCATACAAAAGAATGTGTTAGGCATTGGTAAAAATGGCCATAGTGCTTGCCCAAAGATTTCCTTATGAGAATGACCTCTCTTTAATGTACAGAATGTTTAATTTTAGCCAGCAATGTTGCTTACACTACTCACAAAAAGTTAGGGATTTTTGTCACCAGCAGGTTGCAACAAAAATACAGAGAGACTGGAAGAAAAAGAAAGGCACAGAAAGACAAAGAAGTGGACGTCCTTTGGCTACATCACACACTGATGACCATTTCATTGTAAACAATGCCCTGCAGAACCAGATGATGAATTTCACACAATTCCAAACACTTTTAAGGAAGATGAAATGCAGCCAATTGTCATGTCAGACCAATCATAACCGTTTATATCAGCGTGTTCTACTTGCTAGACAACTGGCAAGGGTACCTGACCTGGCGGGTCGCGGTGCCGCTCGCCAACTGGACACGGTATACCTGCGACCCAGGGTGAGGGTCGCAGGGGTACCCCTGACAGTACCCCCCCGTTGGCCTCCCCCTCTTTCTGGCCAGTAGGAATCTCTGGATTATGTTACGGTCCAGAATATTGTCTTCTGGCTCCCAGGACCTCTCTTCAGGCCCGAAACCCTTCCAGTCAATGAGGAAATGATGCTTTCCTCTGACTGTCTTCATGGCCAGAATCTCTTTAATTGTAAAGACATTGGTGGAATCAACCTCAGGGGTAGGAGAAACAGCCTTCCAGAAGAAACGATTGAGGATAACTGTCTTCAGGTGTGAGAAGTGGATTGAGTTCTGGAGCCGCTTAGTAGGGGGAAGATGGAGCTTATATGCCACTGGGTTGATTCGTTTAAGAACCTCAAATGATCCCAGGAAACTAGGTCCAAGTTTATAGCTGGGGATCTTGAGACGGATATATTTAGCCGACAACCACACTTTGTCTCCAGGCGAGAAGGTCGTGGCAGGTCTTCGTCTTTTGTCGGCTTGTGTCTTAGTACGAGTGGAAGCCTGTTGCAGCGATTGATGTGTTTGATCACAGATAGCCGAAAGGTCCCGGACCAATTCTTCCATGGCAGGAACCTTGGGGGGATACAGAGAGGGAGAGAGGTGGGCGCAGATGTCGCCCGTAGACAATGAAGAAGGGGGTGGCATCGGCCGACTCCAAGTTCAGAGAGTTGTAGGAAAACTCAGCTCAAGGTAAGAGGTTTGTCTGATTTGTTCAGGATCCTTTCCAGGCTCTTTAATTGAGGGCCAACACAGTGTGCCCATTCCACTCTGATAAAGATAAGGGTACTTATACAGTTGTTATAACAACATTTGGCACTTGTTCAAAAGGCCTTTCGCACAGGCCAATGCTTTCTGCGGGGTAAGGATGGATTCTGTGTCAAAATTGAAATGTAGTCATATATGAAGGCTAGGGTAACACACAGGATTTGAACTTCAGAAACTAGGCAGAAAATCTAAAGAAAAAGGCGGAAACATAGTTAGGAACAAGGCCAAGTTCATGATCTGGACCAACTTCAGAACTCAAGCAAAATAACAGACATACGGGAACAAACGCGAAAAAATAGGAACTTAATTAGCAAGTACAGTAACACCTTAGACAGCCAATAGAGATGAGCGAATTTCTCAAAAATTTGATTCGGCCAATTTGCCGAATTTTTTTTCCCAAAATTTGTTTTGTTCCAAATTTATTCACAATGAATCAAGTTTAAAAACAGCTATTTCCTGACCGCAGAGAGCATGTATAGTGTTGTAGAACATTGTGCCATGCAGAAATATGCATAGGGAGCGTGGTTTGATATTGAAACAATGCTGTGATTTAGTATGACACGCAAATGACAGGTGCTGCCCTTAGAATCACATTTCACTTATCTGGGCAGTTACGGGGTCAAAACTGACTAAATAGCTGAAGTGGGAATGCAGCCTGACAGGGTAATGTCAGTGCCAGCTAGAAAGAACTGAGCAGATGGCCAAGATCCCACTATAGCATCAAAGAGCACACTCCTTTTACACCTTCATCAGATGATTCCACAGATTATGACAGAACCTGAAATTACACAATGCGGAGGTGGCAGCAGCAACAGCATCAGCAGCATCAGGCTGAAAAGTGGCGCAATGACCTAATTTTGAGGTGGCAGCAGCTAGGTGACATAATGAGGAGGTGGCAGCAGCATCAAGCCAGAGAGTGACATGTGACATAGCCCGGAGGTGACAGCAGCATGAGGAGACCTAAGTGGTGGGGTGGCAGCAGCATCAGAAGAATACATAATGGCCCAGTGAAGCTGAAATCAAGATCAGATGAAGTGTCCTGTTGCTTACAAACCAGATGCAGCTTTCAGTAGAAGCACAGCACTGGAACAGGGTGAGGTAAGCAACAATAGTATATCAAAACTAGTGTTCAAATTGTCGCAACGTACATGTTCACCTAATGGAGTAATTAGTTGCTGCTGGTGGATTAGTGTTCTGTTCAGTTTTCTATATGTGATCCTCTGTTCATTACAGAACAGCCACTACAAAAAGCTTTACTCTGCTTGTCAGAAAAGGACCATAACCTCTGTAGCAGAATAGCTAAAAACTGCTAGACGTGTTAAAGAGATTGATTCTATCCAGGCACCATTTCCAAAAAAGCATAGACTAGCATCATCATCAAGGAAGTCACATAAAAAGAATAAAAAATAAAAGGGTATTGTCTGTTAGAAATACTAGGACTTACTGGTTTGACATTGATTCCTGAGATAGCCTTTTTACTGCGTTGAATCATTGGTCATAGTATAGTTTGACACGGCATCTCCTGCATTGCCTACTGACATAAATACTGTTAGGCCTCGTTCACACGGCTTATTTGGGCACGGATTGGCGCCGTACTCCGCGCCGGATTTGCGCTTCAGTACGGCGCCAATCCGTCCCTGTCATTATGGTAATCCACTGCTCTCATAAAGAACAGTGGATTCCGTCGCTCCTCCCCGCTCGGCGAATCCACCGCGGGGGGAGAAAGTGACATGCACATTATTTACGGCACGGACGCGCCGTAAACAATGCATTGTCTATGGGGCCGGGAGCGGCGCCCCCGCCGCGCTCCGGCCCCGCCCCCCCGCCCGCCTTATTCACGGCGGATTTTTGAGCTCAATACGGCTCACAAATCCGTCGGGAATAAGCCGTGTGAACACGGCCTTAGTTGCCCACATGCAGCTGTACCCTCTACAATATTTCCTTGTGTCTGGTTATATACAAAAGCTTATTTTCAACTTTTATTATGATTGAGTTGTAGTTTTCTATGGGTTGTGTTTGATTGGCTACAGAATGTACATCTGTAGTTTCAACACTTGTGGTTTCAACTTTTATAGTTGTTCACCTTGCAAGAGTCAAATCAAAACATCACCAAATATTACAAATTTCACATCAAATGCATATACTTAACAATATGCTATATATCTTCTTACAATCTCTTCTTATGTCCTTACCAACTACACAATACAGGAACTTTTTTTATATATGTAGATTGATTTATAAGGGTTATTCAGTTTTATAAAATGTATCGTCTGTCCTGAGGATAGGCCATCAATATTTGATCTGTGAGGGTCTGACTCCCAACATCATTACCGATCAGCGGATAAAAAGGTACACATTGGTCGTGTGCAGGAAGCAGCTTTTTTAATATTTACCATTTGCTCATACTTATAAGCACTATATGTAGTACTAGCAATACAAGATACTGCAGTATTATACTTGTAAACCACCTTCCTCCAATCTAATATTGATTTTGTAAGACTAGAAAATCTCTTTGAAAGAGACCCCCATCACTCATAATCAGTTAACCTGTTGACAACCTATGACGTACAGTTACAGGATGCATGAGGTCAGTAACAGCTGTTAGTTAAAGCCAGGACCGGCCGCTAGCAGACAGAATCAGAGGCAGCTCTGATCCCGACATTTGAACTGCTTATATGGTATGGTAAATGCAAGTATTAAGGGATTAAAAATGATGCTGCACACCATTACATTGCCCCTACATCAAGATCGCGGGGGGCCAACTGGTTGTTTTGCTAGTCATAGGCAGGGAGTAAGTGGAGAGCCATTCTTGAAAATTGTTCTGAAATATATCACTATGGCAAAACAGATTACAATCAGTCCCATTTCTTAATGGTCAAATACCCTAGGGGGGACTAAAAGTAACTGTAAAAAAGTAAGTTTTAAAAATTTTAAAAAGTTCAGAACATCTCGCCATTTTGCAAATAAGATAATAAAAAATATAAGCATAATTGGTATTGCTGCATCCATAAAAGTCTGATCTATTTAAAATATAACGTTATCTATTCAATATGGTGATCCCCCAGTTCCAAAAACTGCATTTTTTGGTCCCCAAAAAATTGTAATAAAAAGTGAACAAAACATCATATGTCTCCTAAGACAGAACCAATAACAGCTTAACTTCATTCTGCAAACAACAAGCCCTTTTTGAGTGCATAGATAGAAAAATTAAAAAAAACTACTGGTTGTAGAAAATGGTATTGCAAACTTATAGGGTATGGTCAATGGTATCATTAAAAAGTACATCTTGTCAAACACAAAAGCCCTGATACATCTAACAAGAAAGAAAAAATAAAAAAGTAATGGCCTTCGAAAAGGTGGCTCAGAAATACTGGAGCAGGAAAGGGTTAAATTAATTAGAACAATTATCTAAACACACAATGATCAGATAATAAATATAAGCCGTGCCATGAATATACACAGTCATTCCTGTTTGTACTGTTTGACCTTAATAATAAGTAGTCTTGAGTCACAATGTACATGTTCTTGGTTGAGAACTGTTTAAATATACATCACAATGTGTTTATAAATATGAATAACCTACTGAACTGGATTTGCTCTAGTGTATTTGGTGGAATAACCTGGTAATCTGTAGCTTCCTAGGGGGGCTTAGGTTCCTGTCGTTCATAAGAAGTTAATCCAAGCTGCTATGGGAATGTGAACTGAAGGCACTGAATTCCTACTGAGCCTCTACACAAGAATATCTGCAGCATAGGGCAGTAATTTCAGGATGAATTTTTGAATTTTATAAGATAATATAGGACAGCAACAAACATTTTCAATAGCTACTTTCCAACAAACAAAGAACTAAAAAAGACCTAGGTATTAAATGGGTTGTCTAGTTCCTAATATTAACAGCCAGCTCCTGGGGTCACATAATAATAATAATAATAATAATAATAATAATAATAATAATAATAATAATAATCTATGTCCCTCTGGTCATTCTTGTACAGTGGTACCTTAGTATGAGTCATGAATCCATTCCAGATCCTTTGAGTTATACCAAACAAACTTTTCCCATAGGAAATAAAGGGAAAATCATTAATCCATTCTTATAATACAATAGGATTATTGTGTATCATCCACAATACTACTCACATTCTCCAAGGGCAGCCTGGATGAAGCTGTAATAGCAGGGTGTATGAGCTGTAGCCAGGCCACCTGGTGACTGTGTTTTAGCAGAGTTATTTCAACGTAATTCTGCAGAGGGTTGAAGATGGCAGGTAAATGAGAGAGGTATACCAAACCACCTTATACACATGGTCGCACACTCAGAACAAGTAGGCTACCATGAAGTCTATTCTCCAAGTAAGCTGGAGAAGCAGATGAGATGATCGGGTGTAAAGATGTGGGGGAGGCAGCGGCCATAGAGGTACGGTACAATCAGTGTTAGATAATGGAAGCCGCGTGAAGTGTCTGTGTGCGGCTAAAGTATCACTCACCTCTGGAAGCAACAGATTGCTAAATCATTCGACCTCCCTTGAGATAACCATCTGAAAGTTCCTTTGTAACGTGTCCTGCCATGCAGGTTCAGTTCCCGTCAAGTCCTGTTTCAAGCAAATATTGAATACCAAACAATATTTTTTGATTATAAACAAAACTTATACCTAGTTGGACTTATACCAAAGTGGACTTATACCAAGGTACCACTGCACCTCTGAACATGCATGTCACTGCTGAAGCCACTGACTGACTGTAGTGATCACATGCCTCTACTTATATCACCATTCGGAGTCGTTCATTTCCAAATGGTGATAAAAATTAGTGGCACATGACTGCTGTAGTCAATCAGCGGCTGCAGCAGTGACATCCCTGTTCTAAAGTATGATGGCTGTAACCATTAAAGAAAATGTATAACAAGCAAACATTACCCATGGACAAATACTTAGACATAACGGGTGGCATATATGAAATTTGCCGTTTAAACGCCAAATTTCAAGCGCAAAATAATAGCCTAGAATGCGCCTGATTTATGAACCCACTCTACAATGGGTCATAAATCAGGCACATTCTAGCGCTAGTATAACATTTCTGGCTCAGTTAAGCCACTTTGAAAGTGGTATACCAGTTCCAGCAGTAATGCTCCTAGAAATTCCATAGCGCAGCTATAAATCTATAGCTTCGTACAGTTCTAGTGCACCCCCCTCCAGCACACCCACCAAAATCAGGCACATTACAAAGTGCCGTGGGTGCGATGTAATGCGCCCAATAATGGCGTGCCGGACATTTAAAAATTAAGCTGTCATGATTGTGCCTGAAACACCCCCGTCTTTTGACTCTGGTCGCCGGCCACGGCCAGTACGACGTAAACCATGGTTTTTGACTTAAGACTATGTTTTCTTATCACTAGTGTGAACTGGTTTATTTTGTGCTGGGTGCTAATTGATTCCTGGCCAACGCCCGTGGCCAGGAATCTTCCAGCACACTCGTGGTTAATTTTTGTTTCTTCTTGAGTGACAGCCTTCTTCTTCTATCTGGTCTTTTGTTACTTCTGCTTATTGCTTCAGTTCTACCTTTCATCTGTTCCTATATAAGGTCTCTGCTTCCTTCCGGCCTTGCCTGCTGTTTTGGCTCATTGCCCTATAGTTCACCTGCTCTCTTCTGTTGCGTCTGTGATCTCCTGACCTTTCGCTTTGCACTCCGGTTATTCTCTTTGTCTCACGATTCTGTACCTTGCTGCCCGTATTGTTGCCTACTTTCGACCGCCCGACTACGTGTATTGTTCTGTGTCTGTTTGTCCTGTCTGTGTCGCACCTATACCAGTGCAGCCATCAGTCTTCCGGTTGGGGCCGGCCTATTAAGGAGTCTGGTTCCCCAAAAGGCAGGGACAGAGGCTGGGACCAGTGTCAGGGCCTCACTTGTCTGTGTCTTTGTGTGCGTCCCTGACATAAGCGAACGGAGCTGCGCTGGATACCAGGCTGAATAGACGCCAGATATCTGGTGCAGCCCTGTTCATACATGTCGCCCAACATGTTTTAAACAAGAGTTGCTAATGCAAAGAAAGATGAATTAAAGATCATTTTATTATTTATAGTTTTGACAAGTAAACCTGACACTGTCAATATCGTGTACTATAAATTGTCTTTAATAGGTTGATAAACCTACAATAATAATTAGTTAGAAGATCTTTGAAGTGACTTGAAGTTTTTTTTTTGGATCCATCATTATTTATATATTATATATAGCGCTGATAAAGTGTTGTTGTTGCTCACATGTAATACAGTTGAAACCAGAGGTTTACATACACTATATAAAAAGACACATAGCCATGTTTTTTTCACTATTTGACAAGAAATCAGAATAAACCTTAAACCATTTAGGTCAAATAGGATTATCATAATTATTTATATTTGCCAAATGCCAGAATAAGGAGAGAGAATTTTTAAGGCATTTTTACTACTTTCTGCAAAGTCCAAAGTTTTCATACATTTCATTAGTATTTTGTAGCATTGCCCTTAAACTGTATGACTTGAGTCAAACGTTTTAAATATCCTTCCACAAGCTTCTAACAATAATTGGTTGGAATTTTGGCCCATTCCTCCTGACAGAACTGGTGTAACTGAGCCATGTTTGTAGGTCACCTTGCTCACACTTGCCTTCTCAGCTTTGTCCATAAATTTGAGATCAGGGCTTTGTGATGGTCACTCCAAAACATTGGCTTGGTTATCCTAAAGCCACTTTGTAACCAATTTGGCAGTATGCTTCAGGTCATTGTCCATTTGGAAGACCCATTTCCGCCCAAGCTTTAACTTCCTGGCTGATGTCTTGAGATGTTGCTCCAGTATTGCCACAAGATCTTCTTTCCTCATGATGCCACTATTTTTTGAAGTGCACCAGCCACTCCTGCAGCAAAATGATCCCACAACATGATGATGACACCATCTTGTTTCACAGTTTTTCTGGTGTTGTTAGGCTTCTAAGCTTCTACCTTTTTCCTCCAAATGTAACGATGGTCATTATGGCCATACAGTTCAATTTTAGTTTCATCATACCATAGGACATGTCTCCAAAAATGTAGGTCTTTGTTCCTGTGTGCATTTGCAAACATTAATCTGGTTTTTATATATTTCTTTTGGCATAATAGCTTCTTCCTGGCAGAGAGGCCATTCAGCCCATGTTGATATGGTACTCGGTTCACTGTAGATAATGACACAATATTACCAGCATCTTCACAGGGTCTTTCTTTTGTTCTTGGGTTGATATGTACATGTCAAACCAAAGCATGTTTATCTCTGAGACACAGAACCCATCTCCTTCCTGAGTGGTATGATGACTGGAAATTCCTATTGTGTTTGTAGTTGCATGTAATTGTTTGTACAGATAAACAGGGCACTTTTAGGTATCTGGAAATTGCACCCAAGGATGATCCAGACTTGTGCAAGTCCACAATTCTCTTCCTGATATCTTGGCTGATTTGTTTAGACTTTACCGTGATTTAACACACAGAAGCAGTGTGTTTCTGGTATGCATTAAAACTACATTCCACAGCTGTGTCTCTAATTAACTCTCATGTTGCCAATAAACCTATCAAATAATTCCAAGACATGACAAAATATGGACTGTCCCAAATTGTTTAAAGGCATAGTAATCATAGTGTATGTAAACTTCGACTTTGCAGAAAGTAATAAAAATGTCTTAAAAAATTCTCTCTCTCATTATTCTGGCATTTGGCATAAATGATTTTGGTAATCCTAACTGACCTAAAATGGGTAAGGTATATTTTGATTTCAAGTCAGACAGTGAGAAAAACATGCATATGTGTCCTTTCATATAGTGTATGTAAACTTCTGGTTTCAACTGTGTGTGTGTGTGTGTTAGTGTGTGTGTATATATATATATATATATATATCTTCTAAGGATTGTGTGGGACCTTTAGTGCATCATTCTCCACTTTTTTCTCTAAAAATCGCAAACTGCACAGAAACCATTCACTAACTTTCTGCATGGTTTCTGCCCAGGGCGCAGAGGCTTGCCTCGCCCGCCCAGAGGATAGCCCCTGCTTCTGCGTGGCTGTTTTATAACAGTCACGCAGTCAGCAGCCTGCTGGTACAGGGAGGAGGCAGGACAGATCGTTACCGTCCTGCCTTCTCGCCTGTATGTATCAGCGTCTCAGGGGGCGCACAGCTTTCACCGAGCCTTCTGTGACACTGGGTCTCCTCGGTCAGCAGCTATGCCAGCCGAGTAGATCCATGGGAGCTGCGTGACAGCGTAAGCGGCATGGTGACATCACGCCTCTTACACCGCTCAGCAGCTCCGAACCGGGACGCGCGGATCGAGATGAGTACTTTTTTTTTTAATTTTATAATTAGCTGCAGGGGCATCTATTGGCTACAATGGGGCATCTACTGGCTACAAGGGGGGAATCTACTGGCCACAGGGGGCATCTACTGGCTACAAGGGAGGCATCTACTGGCTACATGGGGTATCTACTGGCTACAAGGGGGGTATCTACTGGCTACAAGGGGGGCATCTACTGGCTACAAGGGAGGCATCTACTGGCTCGGGGGCATCAACTGGCTACAGGGGGCATCTACTGGCTACAGGGGTATCTACTGGCTACAAGGGGGACATCTACTGGCTACAGGGGTATCTACTGGCTACAAGGGGGGCATCTGTTGGCTACAGGGGTATATACTGGCTACAGGGGGGCATCTACTGGCTACAGGGGCATCTACTGGCTACAGGGGCATCTATTGGTGACAGGGGAGCATCACCTGGCTACAGGGGGGCATCACCTGCCTACAGGGAGCTATTACCTGGCTACAGGGGCTACTACTTGGCTACAGGGGCTACTACATGGCTATCATATGAGGTGCTATAGATGGGGAGTTTGTATAGAGACAGGAATTGGTAGAGAAGTGCTGATAAAGTGAGGAGTCTAAGATGTTTGCTTTGTAAATTTTACAGTGAAGATTCGGGAGTAGTCATCATGGTGGCCTGGGACTGATGGAGAAGAAGAAGAAGAGAAAGAGACCAACTCTTCAGAGACGTCTCCTGTGAGTCACTAGATATAATTTTAATGTATATATACTCGAGTATAAGCCGAGTTTTTCAGCACAAAAAATGTGCTGAAAAATCTCCCCTGGGCTTATACTCGAGTCACTGTTGGCGCTCGGGCGCTGCAATGGCCCGTGCGCCAACAGGGACGCTTCAGTTATATGCGGCTCCTCAGGGAGTGCATATAACTGATTGCCGAGTGAGCGCACAGTGTCCGGGCGCTGCGCTGTCCCGGGCACTGTCCGCAATCCCTTCACCTATATGCGACTCCTCCGGAGCGCATAGATGGGAAGGGATACCACTGCGGAGCAGAGAGCGAGCGCTCCGTGCTCCGCAGTGGCCTCTGGGCGGCCGCAGACTTGCGGCTGTCCGGAGTTTCCGGCACAGGCAGCGTGTGTCATCACGCTGCGTGCGCGGCCTGATGACGTCACCCGCCTGTGCCGGGAAGACCGAGGAGCGCGCCCGGGAGACGGAGCAGCGGGGATCCAGGTAAGTGATGTTTTTTTTTATTTTGCCTATTATTACCTACAGCCTGCCTATATCTGCCCTATACCTGCCTAAAGCCGGCCCTATACCTGCCCTACAGCTGCCTATACCTGCCCTATACCTGCCCTATACCTGCCTACAGCCGGCCCTATACCTGCCCTATACCTGCCTACAGCCGGCCCTATACCTGCCCTATACCTGCCAACAGCTGCCTATACCTGCCCTATACCTGCCTACAGCCAGACCTATACCTGCCCTATACATGCCTACAGCTGCCTATACCTGCCCTATACCAGCCTACAGCTGCCTATACCTGCCCTATACCTGCCTACAGCCGGCCATATACCTGCCTACAGCTGCCTATACCTGCCTACAGCCTGCCCTATACCTGCCTATGGGGCCATATACCTGCCTATTACCTGCCTATGGGGCCATATACCTGCCTATAATCTGCCTATGAGGCCATATACCTGCCTATAATCTGCTTATGGGGGACATATATGTGCCTTCTGGGACATATACCTGCATATAGGGCCATATATCTGCCTATAATTGCCTATGGGGGACATTAAACTGCCTATGTAATTTTATTGGTATCCATTTTTATTTTTAAAATTAACCAGTAGCCGCTGCATTTTCTACCCTAGGCTTATACTCGAGTATAAGTTTTCCCGTTTTTTGGGGCAAAAGTAGGTGCCTCGGCTTATACTCGGGTCGGCTTATACTCGAGTATATACGGTAATCATATATATGTCTGCAGAGCCTGTGTACAGCTGGTATCCACGACTGTATGGTCACTGTATGACAGTTAGCCCCGGTTCATACGGCTTATTCAAGCCGTAATTGCGAGCCAGATTGCGCTCGCAATTCCGGCTTGAATAAGGGGTGGGTGCGGGGGCGGGGGCACAGCCCGCCGGCCCCATAGACTTCCATTATCCACGGCTTGTATTTGCGCCTGGATAATGTGCTTGTCACTTTCTCCCCGCCCGGCGGATTCGCCGAGCGGGTAGCAGCGACGGAATCCACTGTTCTCTATGAGAACGGTGGATTACCGTAATTACTGCAACGGATTGGCGCCGTACTGCAGCGCAAATCCGGCGCGCAGTACGGCGCCAATCTGCGCCGAAATAAGCCATTTGAACGGCCACTAATAATGGTTGTAGTATAATGGTTTATATTTAGTAATGGTCAGTTTGTATTATACGGTCACAATGTGCTGGTAATATGTGGTCATGGTGTGGTTTTATAATTCGGTCACTGTGTGCTGGTGATATGTGGTCTTAGTGGTCTTGGGATTCTGGTTTTGTGTAGCGGTGTTATTTGGAACTGTATGACTATTATTTAGTAGTTTTATATGTAGCACATTGTGGTAAAGCTTTTTGTATATTTTAGATCTGATTGATGGTGATGCAATATGTCGCATTATGTTACGGGGGGCAAAATTTCTTCACCTCGCCCTGAGTGCAATTTAGCCTAGGAACGGCCCTGGGTGGCTAGTTGGTTTTCAGATGTAGACGGGCCCTGATAACTCTGTAAATACCCGACTGAGAATGGGATTTATGGTAGATGCTTTATTGGTTTTCTAATTTTATATTAGTTAAATTATTATTAATTTTATAAAATATAATTTAATATTAATTTTAAATGTTTTTTTAAATATTAGATTATATAATTTTATATTAATTTTATCTTTTTGTTAAATTATTTAATTGTAATGATTTATAGTTTGAGAATTAACATTAGTTGGCATGGCCCGAGCTGTCAGGAATTCTGTACAGTCTTTTCTAACGTATCAACCATTGTGATTTCAAAGCAGTATAGTTAGGCTTTGCAACATTACCCTGTGATCAACCTACATTGTGCACAATGAATGAACCACAGTAGGACAGGTTCATGCAAATGGCACATTCTACACTGCTCTAAAGTTATTTGGAACTGGTGTGTAACAAGTTCATGTCATACTTTGTTTTTTCTAATTAAGAACATACAAAATATATCTTTTTAAAATTTTAGACTATACTTAAATTTCTATTCATCCAAATGTTGGTCAGTGGGTCAGTAGGTTAGGATTTTGCACGGTGCATAAAATTTTTAGAAACATTTTTCATTGAATTTTCTTTGTTTTTCATTTTTATTAAATAAAATGAACTTTAGTCAGATCTTGATCACTTTTGAAATTTTAAATTGCTGCTCTCAGCTTATATTCTACATATAGCACTAGGACTTCAGGTGAACCAAGCAAGATCACTATAATAGTTTATATTAACTGACATGCCGTTCAGCTTTCATTTTATTTCTAACCTGCTGTGATGTGTTTGTAATCACTAATTATGTGACGATAACTCCATAAAAATCTGAATGAGAATGGGATTTATTATAGATTATTTTGGTTTGATAATTTTATTTGATATAATTTTACCTTAATTTTATATTATATAATTTTAGATTATTTTATTTTATATTACTTGTATATTATTTAAGTTTATATTAATTTTATATTATTATATTTGATTTTATAATTAACATAAGTTAGTTTATATCACTTTAGTGGTGTTATTTGGAAAAGAGTAAGGATTTTGTTTGCCTATTGGCAATAAGAGTTTGTTTAGCATTGCCCCAGCTGTCAGTCAGGAATTCTGTTGAGTCTTTATACAAATTTTTGCTGGTGGCTACATTTTCCCTGCACCAGCTCTAGTAAAATGCGAAATAAAATAAAAAGGTCTGTTAAAATGTCCCACAGATGTCTTTTTCTGACCTAATGGGGGGTATAATGTCTGAAATAAATTTGAATAAAGTTAAGCACAAAACAAAACAATCAGAAAAAGTAAGAAAACCGACAGCCCAAACTGCAATATTGAGCCCTGATGCATCAACCCTAAACTGACTATATATCACCTACATAAAAATATCTGTAAAGGAAAGTAATCACAATTTCAAAATATATTTCCGTGCCACTATTAAAATATATTAAAAATCATTTTCATGATGTTATAAAAACAATCTAATGTACCAAGGCCAAAAGTTTGTACAATACCCAAATGAGATAAAGGACATAGTGCTTAAATATGCTTGTATGAAAAAAAAAATTACAGAAAAAGGGATAAATGGCCCCATCATAAAATGGTTAAAAGAAAAAAAAAATTGTGGATTTGCTTTTTTTCTTTTTTTCTCTTTCCCTCAAAAAAGGAAGTAGAAAAAGAAAAACGTATATGCATCTATCATTCACCTAAAAAAATAAAATAAATTGTGTCAACTGGGACATGGTGTAGGTTTGTGGCTTAATTTGTACCACTCTTCGGTGCACATTTTAATAAATTTGTTGAGAAAAACATTGCCCACTTTTCAAAAATTGCAGAGCTTGGCATTATATAGTTGCACAAAAATGTGCAACTTTTTTAAGTCAGATTAGTGGCATAAATCACTTTATACATTTCCCTCATTAATACAGTTCATGTGCTGTCCATAGAAGTCCTGTCTATGATTTAACAGAGCACAATGTAATTTTTATTCAAACTTTATTGCATATTCTATGTCAAAATATGTGTGAAAACTAACTGTATTACTTTCTATATTGTCTTCTATGGGAATACATATAATAGTTTATACTGTAAAATGCAGCACATATTTTTTATAGGTCAGAAAAGTACAGCCTCTCTGTTTAACAGCAATCTCCTATGATCTTCAGCTTCACTAGACACATGAAAGGAGTATTCCCCTCTCAGACAGTTATGGCATATCCACAGGATATGCTATAAATGTCTGATAGATGTGAGTCTCCAGTCTGCTTCAGTTTAAAAATGCTCAGCATAAACAGGAATATTTTCAGGACCTGCTCAGCATAAACAGAAATGTAAACAGAACACAGATACTGAATAAAAATGTATTGTGTTTCACTAACAGTGGTTCCTATGCTTTTACATCTATTACTTCTATTTTCTTTACAAGTGTTCAATAATAGGCCCATAACTACATTGCCCTCCACCCAGGGAATGTGATGTACTCTGATGTACTGCATGTTACACTCTTGTTTCTTTTTTTTCAGTGAATTTGACAGGTAAGCTGTTTGATGTACCAGGCAGCCTGTGTGCTGTTCTCTGTTTGTCTCTTCCTTGATATGCGTATTTATTTCTTATGCACTTTCTCATTTGTTTATTGAAGTTGAATAAATAAACTAGAGAAAAGAAGTGTCCTAGAGCAGGCATCCTCAATCTGCGGCCCTGCAGCTGTTGGGAAAATACAACTCCCATCATGCTTATATATTTATCTCACAAAAAAAAAAAATAAAAAAATTTGCATTGGGGGGGTTTTTGGGTTTTTTTTACCACCTTCTAATTTTAAATAAAATTTTTAAAAAAATTTGCCCACTTAAAAAATTTTGGAAACGGCTTTTTAATTTGCCAAAAATTAATTTTTAAAGAGTTTTCAAAAATCATTTAAATTTTCCCCTTTTTAAAAAAAGGTGCGCCCTTCCTTTTTATTTAAAAAAATTAAAATTTTTTTTCTATTTGTTTTAATGAAAAAAAGGGAAAATCCTGAACTTTTTTAATTGCCCCTATGGGAAAATAAAATTTTATTTTAAAAATGTTTTTTTTATGGTAGAAAAGTTTTTTAAAAAAGAATCCCTTAAATCTTGCCATAAAACCTAAAAATTTCCCCTCCAAAATTATCATATCCCCAATTTAAATAAAGCAAATTAGCCCTCTGTTAAAAAATGCCGGCTAAAATTTTTTCGGGACCCCTACTCAAAATTAAAAAAAACAAAAAAAAAAATTTTTCTTTTTTTTTATTTTTTTTTTTGGTTTTTTTTTTTTTTAAATTTTTTTTTATAAATTTTTTTTTTGGGCCATTTGGGGGGATTTGTTTTTTTTTTTTTTTGGGTTTAATTTTTTTTTTTTTTTTTTTAATTTCTTTTTTTAAAAGGGGTTTTTTTTTTTTTTTTCCTTTTTGTTTTTTTTTTTTTTTTTTTTTTTTTTTTTTTTTTAAAAAAAAATTTTTTTTTTTTTTTTTTTTTGTTTTTTAGGTTTTTTTTTTTATTATTTTTTTTTGTTTTTTATTTTTTTTTTTTTTTTTTTTTTTTTTTTTTAAAAAATTTTTTAAAAATTTTTTGGTTTTGTTTGTTTTTTTTTTTGGGTTTTTTGGGTTTTTTTTTAAAAAATTTTTTTTTTTTTTTTTTTTTTTTTTTTAAAAAAATTTTTTTTTTTTTTTTTTTTTAAAAATATTTTTAATTTTTTCCAACTTTTGAAAATGAAAAAGCAGGAGAATCTAGGGGGGGCGCGCGTAGCGCCCCCCCCTTTTTGGACCCACCCCCCTTTCAAAAAAGCCCCACCCACTCCACCTAACTGCATAACGGCTTTGGGAAAAAGCAGGTAGATGCCCTTATAGCCAGGGAGTACCCCCCCTAAACCCGGGAGGGGCCCCTTACAGGGCCCTAAAAAGCCCCCTTGTAGCCAATAATCCCCCTCTGTACCAGGGAGAGCCCAAATTGTAGCCAGGAGAGCCCCCCATTGTTAGCCGGTAGGGCCCCCCATTTTAGCCAGGAAGGGCCCCCCAAATTTTTTACCAGGTGGGGCCCCCATTTTTAGCCATAGGGGCCCCCATGCAGCCAGGTGGGGGCCCCCATTGTCACCAGGGAGGTGCCCCCTCTGTTTTTCCCGGAGTGCCCCATTTTTTTCCAGGGATGCCCCCCTTGTTTGCCAGGTGCCCCCCTTGTTTGCCAGTATTTTCCCCCCTTGTTTTGCCAGGTAGAGTCCCCTCGTTACCAGGTAATGTCACCTCTGTTTCCAGGGAAGCCCCCCTGTTGCCAGGTAGTGCCCCCCTCTGTTCCAAGGGGATGCCCCATCTGTTAGCCAGGTAGATCCCCCATCTGTTAGCCAGGAGTGCCCCCATCTGTTACCAGGTAGATGCCCCCATCGTTAGCCAGGGGAGACCCCCCCTGTTAGCCAGGTATGCCCCTCTTTTGCCCCGGTAGTGCCCCCTCTGTTACCAGTAGTGCCCCCACTGTTTGCCAGGTATGCCCCCATCTTTTGCCAGGTAGTGTCCCCCCCTGTTTCCAGGTAGTGTCCCCCCCTGTTGCCGTAGGGGCCCCTTTGCCAGTAGTTCCCCCTCTGTTGCAGGGAGTGCCCCCATCTTTTACCAGGTATGCCCCCCCCGTTGCCAGGGAGTGCCCCCCCCCTTTCCAGGAGTGCCCCTTGTTCCAGGGAAGTCCCCTCGTTGCCAGGTATCCCCCC